>JACEEZ010011799.1:0-17040 GCA_016584305.1 Chionoecetes opilio
CCAAACTGTTTACTTTAAAGCACCTTGTCCACATTTCTGAGAGACGAACTATGGACATCTTGGGGCTCAGACCATAAAAATAAAAACGCGAAAAACTCGAATTCAAGGGAATGTTTTCTGGAAAATTTTTTCTATTATTATATTAGTTATTTTTTAAAAGTAAAATGTGATGTCCGTGGCAAATGAGCCCTTATGGACAGTGGCGGGAAGGGAACGGTCATTTTGTCTGTATCCATGGCAGGGATTGACCCCGCCCCCCCCCCCCCCCCCCCCCTCTTTTTTTTATTTGTGAAATGGTCTTTTGACCATCTACCCTTTGTTACCATTATGTGTGCCCACCTTGGGGGTACCTACACCGGGTTACCCGCTGCCCCCCCCAAAAATTAAGTGGAAAAAAATAATGATTAAAACAAAAATAAAGTTTTTAAAAAAAATTGTAAGGATGGTTGTAAACAAATGATAATGCGTTAATATATTTTCTAATTAAAATATATTTAACTCTTTACTGTCTCCATTATTATTATTATACATTCAAAATTTTATCTTAATATTAAGTTTTCCTTCCCTCCTACGATACGCACGCAAAATCTAAAGCCTTTTTCCAAATATAATTTTCTACTTGGTAATTTCAGTCGCACTTTTTCCCCCTTTAAACGATACCCATGTAATGCCAATCGTTACCCCTAATAAATGTATACGTAGTCTATCCCACTTCCAACTGTTTCCCTCTCACTTATTTTTCTATTTCCTTCTTTTCTTTTGTCCTCACAGGCGGGCTGTGACATTTTGTGGTTGCCCCCCTGCAATTTGTGGCGCTTGGCCCCCTGTCCCCCAACAGCACCTCCCTTTGGGGACCCTTTACCAAGGGCGAGAATACACCCCCCCTTCACGACTTAGTCCGAAGCGAGCTGTTCTAAAATTTTCTAACCTAAAATCCCCGTTCTCACCTCGTTTCGCACGTTCAAATTCTACGGGTTTTTAAAATATACCCTAACCGTGATTCTCCTCCAATTAACCATAAAATACAAATCTAGCCTTACCATAGTGCTTTCTGTAAAAGATGCATAGCCCGTCAGCTTTTAAACAAATGTCTTTCCTTCTGACCACTTCAGTCGATGGAGAAGAGAACCTCCGTCAAAAACATTATGTTCCACTTCTGGTACTAATCCCCTTTATATGCTCTCTGAAATCTTTCTTTTATAGCGCCATCAGTTGTGCTTTGTTTGGTTTGCGTAAGAGATTTTTGCCTCCAAAAAGGGGGGGTGGGGGAGGTGAAAGTTCATGGGCCATCCCTCATCAAAGGGGAAAAATCACAGTTTAACACCACAAGAAAACCCTTTTGGGCAAAAACGGGGTCTTTGTTTTGTCCTTTGCAACGTCAACTGCCACCTAAGATCCAGGGTCTTGGCTTTCATTGACCGTTGTACTTAATAAAAAAGTGATTGACCCTCCATTGTTGCCCCTATTTTTATCTACTATTTTTTTTTTGTTTTCTTTTTCCGTAATTAGTTTTTCTATGAGGAAAAATTTTTTTTCGGAACCAAAAGTTCTTAGAATTAAATTTTACGTATATATACCACTTTCACGTTTGTGGTTCAATAAAAAAAAAATTGCCCATAGGGGAAAAGATCCCTTTAAAATTTTATAGCTTTGGGGGCCATATTCTTTGAATCACTTTGGAACTTTTTGTAACCATATTTTGGTAAACTTTTAGTAGTTTTTTCCCCATAGTTACTACCAAAAAAAAAAAAAAACGCTTTCTTGGGAAATTTGGGTTTAGGGTAAAGGGGTTTTTTTTTTTGTATTTTGACTGGACTAATGTAGGTAGTTTTTAAGTAAAAAGGAACTACCACGTGTAGGTCTCCCAGCCTCTTGTAGCTTCCTTATTTATCATGTTCTTATGCTCTATCTTTATATTATAGCTATATAATTGTGGTAGAGGTTGTGGTGGTGTGGTTGTCATGGTAACGGGCGGCGGCCGGCGCTTCTGTTTACCGTGTGTCAGCCAATCAGCGCGCGATGTAGTCGTGGTGGACTCGCAGTTATCGTACTGGGCAGGGATGCTCGAAAATCTCTCGTAAGGGACAACTTACGGGTGTATGGCTACAATAACCTTACGAGGGTGGGCTGAGGGAGATGCTCGTACCGAGCCGTCACTCCCGTACGGTTATCGGTGGCCTCTGGGTGGGGAATATAGGGATATTCTAGGGATATGTGTGGGAAATTCTGCTAACCAATCACAGAGCAGCGCCCTTCATGACGCGGCTTTATCTAGCCAATCATCATGCTCTCAGCTGTCAGGGAGCCCGATAAATAAATTTAAAGAGACTTCAAATGCCGCTGTTATGCTAAAATCGGCCTCTTTCGGAAATCCCGCGGACGCTTATTTAACCTAAATAACTCTACAAAACTTAACACAAACCTATCATAAACCTTACCTAACCTAAACCAGACCTAAATATAACTTAACCTAAACCTAAAAACTATGTTTGCCGGTGTTGAGCTAAGATTGGCTGATTTCCGAAATAGGGCCGATTTTAGCTCACTATCGCCAGAATGTTACGATAATACATAGCTGCCACATTAGCCTTTCAGCGTAATATTCTCCCACTGATTACTACAGAGACGTACCCAGGGTATACCTTGATGCGCTGATCATAGGTTCGAGTCTAGCGTGCCCGAAATTAGTATCTATAGACCACTGCTGGCCCGCGACGTACGTATGCCGTATCCGTGGCCCTGGCGGTACTCTGTTGTAGTGGACGAGAACTGCGCGTTCGCTCTTTAGGTCAGACAAGACACACGGGGGGCTAACACCTCACTGTGACACACGTGACACTTGTGTGCAAGGATAGTATAACTTTATGATATCCTTGCTTGTGTGTGTACGTGCGTTTGTACTAGTACGTCAGACATTTGATACCACCACCACCACCGCATCATTATAGCGGCCAAACTTGTATGATGAACTATACGTTTTGATTCAAGAAGTCGACCGATATATATATATATATATATATAATATATAGGTTTGCCCTGATATGAATTTATTACAAGTACTATAGGTATTGTATGTTAAATATGATATATATGGAGTCAATGAAGCAATAAACACATCACATTTCAAACAGGCAAGCATGAAATGGCTCTATAATACACAATAAACATAAAGTATAGTGATACAACTTGTAATTTATTGTTTGTTGACGTCTAGCCGCTTCAAATTTCACTCCCTTAGGGAGTTAAGGGTGCTCCCGACCACCCTTAGCCTCGCGGTCCCGTAGCAAGTGAAAAAATGGTTTGAGCATCTCCCTTAGAGGCGCTACGAGGTAAAAGTCCCTTAGGGGAGTACTTACGGGCCCGTAACTCTTTCGAGCATCTCTGCCCTGATCATTTAATTAAAAGATTATATATATATATATATTATATATATATATATATATATATATATATATATATATATATATATATATATATATATATTACCCAACATACAGAAAAAGAAAGAGAAAAATACACTGGTCAAAAGTATAGAGAAAAATGTTCCTATATTGAGATTTAAAGTTGTGCACATTTTTTCCTTGTCAAGGTGCGTCCACACTAGGCATTACGCTGCCATTATGATGCGGGAACTCAATTTTCGTGTCGGGTGATGCGGAGAAGTAATGCGGGAGGCAAATTTAGCCCGGGGCATTTCTGCAACGTAATGCACGCATCCTATCGTCAGCTGTCGTGTCTGCCGTTTCTTTTTGACTATCAAAAGCTTATTACTGTTATTTACAAGGATTTCTCGGTGCTACTATAGCGTGCGGTCTACATCGGGGCCTGCAGTCTACGCTCCCCTAACGTGCGGTCTACAAAGATCCCACCTGACCTGACCTGACCTGACTACCCCATAGCTTTAATGTGCATTCTAACAAGTACACACCTGACCTGACCTCCCCTTCCCTGACCTGAGTACCGGGACCCTACTCAACCTTATAAAATAGGTTAACAACGAAGTAATGTCTCAGTATCCTCCTAAAATTCAAGCCGAGAACATCAGTCTGACACACTTACCCTCTACAATGCTGTTGAAAGAATTATACACAAGTGTCATCTTGACAGAAGAAACAGCGGTTAAGTTTTTACGTGGCAGCAATCTTCTGGACACACCACAAGCAGCAGAGCCTTGTCATCCATGTGGTAGTGTTAGGCAAGAAAAAAAGTGACAGGGGTGGGGAATATCGGCCTGTGCTCAACCCTCTCACGCACCGTGATGCAATTCGCGTCAAAACGGAATCGTCTACATCTGAGCTTTTGACGCGATTCGCGTCAAAAAACTTGTAAAAATTCGCCAAAAATAAAGTAATTATCAGAATCGCGTCAAAATTTTCTGTGCCAAAGATCCAAGCTAGACCTATAAAATAAACTAATTGTCAACTCTNGGGGGAAAGACCAAAAAATTTTTCCCCACAGTTTTTATTTTCCTTTCTCCCCCCCCTTTTTTGGTCTTTTTTTTTTCCCTTTTTCCCCCTTTTTCTCCCCCCTTTTTTTTTTTTTTTCCCCTTTTTTTTTTTTTTTTTCTACGGTATAGGGAGTTTTTGTCCCAAAATTTGTTTGTACCCAGGTTTGTCATTTGTTTCGTACCGGCTATGATTTTTTTCGTATCTAATATCAATTTCAACTCTGAGCTGAGTGAAAAGAAACACTATGGTTTCAATAGACTACAAAAAATTTTTGGTGTAGGAATTACTGGGACGAATGACTTTTGGTAGTGGTGGTAGTACGTAGTAGTAATATAGTAGTTTATAGAATGGTTATATGAGAGAGAGGAGAGAAAAGAGAATGCCAAAAAGAAACAAAAGTGGAGAGAGAGAGAGAGAGAATCCCAAAATAACAGGTGGAGGGGAAAAGAGGAGAAAGTGCCAAAGTAACGAAAGGGGGGGGGGAGAGAGAGAGAAAAGGGCCATAAGAAACAGAAAGGGAGAGAGAGAGGAGAGAAGTGCCATAATAACAGAAAGTGGAGAAGAAGAGAAAATTTCCCAAAAGTAACAGAAAGTGGAGAGAGAGAGAGAAGGCCATAAGTAACAGAAAGTGGAGAAGAGAGAGAGAGGAGGGGGAAGTGCCTAAGAAACAGAAAGTGGGAGAGAGAGAGAGAGAGAAGGCCATAAGTAACAAATTTGGAAGAGGAGGAGAAGGCAAAAAGTACAGAAAGTGGAGAGAGAGAGAGAAAATTTGTGACATTATTTGTTTAGTAGTATTTTTTTTACATTAATTATCATTTTTTCTCTTGATTATTTTTTTTTTTTTTTCTTTGTTTTTGGTTTTCCTTTTTTATTGCATTTCCTTCTTCTTTCCTTCCTTCCTTTTCCTTCTATTTTTTCTTATTTCTTTTTTTCCAGCAAGAATTCTTGCCTTTTTTCGGGGCAAGCATCTTTCGGTGTTTGAACAGCAAGCAAAATTTGAGCAAAGAAATTTTTTTTCTCTTGCACGTGTGGTTCACGGCCTTTTTGTAGTTTCCTTATTTTTTATGTTATTATGTTTTTACTCAGGGCAACTCAGAAGCTCATTGGTCTCTGGGCCAGTCCCCCCCACTCATAGCTTTTGGCCACTTGAGAGTATTATAAAAATTATTACCATCGAGCAACCAAAAATGCTCGAGTGGCTAAGAGTAAAAAAGATTCTTTATAAAAAAACCACCCCTGATCTAAAACAAAAATACACAGACACTTTTGCACTCAAGTGCTTTTCAATTCAAAAGAAAAATTTTTTAGGAAATATTTTTTTATTAATTAATTAGTTTTTTTTTATGTGAAAAAATTTAGGGGCCGTGGCAAATAGCCCTTTTGGGGCAGGGGGGGGAGGGGAAAGGGGCACTTTCTGTTTTCCATGGCGGGGTTGACCTCTGCCCCCCCCCCCCCTTTTTTTGGTAGGTATTGATTAAAGGAAAAATATTTACTGTATAGTTTTTTTTTACTCTGCACGTTTTTACACATTCCTGAGCAAAATTTTAAAATTTAATAGAAGAATATTATGTTTCATATTTTGTCCTTGCCCGTTTATTGAGAGAGAGGGGAGGGGAGCCCCCCTCTCTCTCCCCCCCCATTATCTGCCCCATTACCCTTTTTGGGTTTGCCCGATGGCAAGGCTAAGTCACTTGCCGCATGAAGGTCACTAGCCCCTCACCACCCCACTCCTCCCCCCTGTAATGGTGGCGTGGGCTCCTGTCGGCCTTACTCCCTTTGGGTGCAAACATGGCTGGGGTTAGCTGGAGGGTGAAGCAGGAAGCACCCTTCAAGGAAGCACTTGCCTGCTTGTGTGCTGACGGCCACCAATGTTACAGGTGCTGAGGTGAAGAGTCCAGGTCGGCGCCCACGCCAGGACTCCTCCCGGCTTCCCATGTATTAGGGAACGCTTGGTTCATCCCCGGGGCCTCCACCGGGGTTCCTGCAGGACCAGCTGACGCCTCCCACCACAGGGGTGCTGGCAGAAGTAGTGCTGCAATGGAGGGCGTGAGGACCTACACTTCTGATGACTGTGGCAAAGTGTGCTCCAGCAAGGCTGGCATTACTGCACACGTCCTCACCCATACACGCAAGACAGGGCTGAGGTGTGACCACTGTGGCAAAGTGTTCACTCGTAAAAGTTATCTTAGGAGCCACATGCTCACCCACACTGGTGAGAGAAACTTTGAATGCCAGGAGTGTAGGAAAACATTTACCCACAAGAGCAGTCTTAACACACACATCCTCACCCACACTGGTGAGAGAAACTTTGAGTGTCAGGAGTGTCCCTAGTTGCATTGCATTGGCATTTCTGTAAGAACTGATTGTTGTAACAGCCGGCTCTCTGTTGCTATTTGTTAAATGTCATTCTAAATTTTGTAGTTTTCACTCAACGATGAAATTCTGTTATTAATATTAGAGTATGCATATTATGATATACATTGGATACTAAACACTTCCTTGAAGTACAGCATCAGCTGATAAACAAATCAATAAAAATGCCTAACTGATTACTTTAAAGCACCTTGTCCACATTTCTGAGAGACGACACTATGGACATCTTGCGGCTCAGACCATGAAATACAAACGCTGATAACTCGAATTCAATGGAAATGGTTTCTGGAAATATTTTTTCTATTAATTATATTAGTTATTTTTTAAAGTGAAAATGTGATGTCCGTGGCAAATGAGCCCTTATGGACAGGTGGGCTGGAGGGAAGCGGTCACTTGTCTGTATCCCATGGCAGGGATTGACCTCTGCCCCCCCCTCCCCCCCCCCCTCTTTCTTTATGTGTGTAATGGTCATTTTGACCATCTACACCTTTGTTACCATTATGTAGTGCCCACCTTGGGAGTGTACTCTACAGTCCTGGTTACTCCGCTGCCACCACCCACATTAAGTGGGAAAAAAATATATGATTGAACAAAAATAAAAGATTTAAGAAAATATGTAAGGACTGGTTGTAAACAGAATGATAATGCGTTAATATATATTTCTAATTATAATATATTTAACTCTTTACTGTCTCCATTATGTAGTTATTATACATTCACAAGTTATCTTAATATTAAGTCTTCCTTCCCTCCTAGCGATACGCACGCGAAATGCTCAAGTCGTTATCCTAATATAATTTACTATCTTTGGTAACTTCAGTCGCACTGTTACCCCTTAACGATACGCACATGTAATGCTCAAGTCGTTATCCTAATATAATGTATACGTAGTCTATCCCACTTCCAACTGTTTCCCTCTCACTTATTTTTCTATTTCCTTCTTTTCTCCTTGTCCTCACACGGCTGGCTGTGACATGTTGTGGTTGCCCCCTCTGCTAATTTGTGAGCGCTTGGCCCCCTGGTCCGCCAACAGCATCCTACCTTGGGACCCTTTACCAAGGGCGAGAATATCACCTCCCCTTCAGGCGACTTAAGTCAACGAACGTCGAGCTGCTTCTAAAATTATTCTAACCTAGAATCCCCGTTCTCACCTCGTTTCGCTACGTGTCTAATTACTACTGGTTTAAAATATAAGCCTAACCAGTGATTCAGTCCTCCAATGTAACCATCAAATACTATCGTAGCCTTACCATAGTGCTTTACTGTGAAAGATGCATAGTCGTCAGCGATTGAACAATATGTCTTTCCTTCTGACCACTTCAGTCGATGGAGAAGAGAACCTCCGTCAAGAACATTATGTTCCACTTCTGGTACAGTACATCCTTGAGTACTGCGTCATCTGAACTCTGTTCTTTTATAGCAGCCATCAGTTGTGCTTTGTTTGGTTTGCGTAAGAGATGTTTTGCCTCAAAGAGGGATGGTGGGTATGGTGAAAGTTCATGGGCCATCACCTCATCAAGGGAAAGATCAGCAGTTTGAGACACCACAAGAAACCTTTGGAACAAAAGAGCGGGGTCTATTGTTTTGTCCTTAGCAACGTCAACTGCCACACTAGATGCCAGGGTCTTGGCTTTCATTGACCGCTTGTACTTAACTGAAAACAGTGATTGACCCTCCATTGTTGCCACTATTTCTATCTATCTATTTCTTATGTTTTCTATCCGTAATTAGTTTTCTATGAGGAAAATCAATTTTTTTTCAGGAACCAAAAGTTCTTAGAATTAAATTTTACGTATATATACCAACTTTCACGTTTGTAGGTTCAATAACAAAAAAAATTGCCCGATAGGGGAAACGATCCCCTTAACATTTTATAGCTTTGGCGGCCATATTCTTTGACGTCACATTTGGAACCTTTGTGGTAACCATATTTTGGTAAACTTTTAGTATGTTTTTCCCTATATGTAATACTACCAAAAAAAACAATAAAACGCTTTCTTGGAATTTGTTCAGGGTAAAGTTTTTTTTTTCGTATTTTGACTGGACTAATGTAGGTAGTGTTAAGTAACAGGAACTACCACGTGTAGGTCTCCCAGCCTCTTGTAGCTTCCTTATTTATCATGTTCTTATGCTCTATCTTTATATTATAGCTATATAATTGTGGTAGAGGTTGTGGTGGTGTGGTTGTCATGGTAACGGGCGGCGGCCGGCGCTTCTGTTTACCGTGTGTCAGCCAATCAGCGCGCGATGTAGTCGTGGTGGACTCGCAGTTATCGTACTGGGCAGGGATGCTCGAAAATCTCTCGTAAGGGACAACTTACGGGTGTATGGCTACAATAACCTTACGAGGGTGGGCTGAGGGAGATGCTCGTACCGAGCCGTCACTCCCGTACGGTTATCGGTGGCCTCTGGGTGGGGAATATAGGGATATTCTAGGGATATGTGTGGGAAAATTCTGCTAACCAATCACAGAGCAGCGCCCTTCATGACGCGGCTTTATCTAGCCAATCATCATGCTCTCAGCTGTCAGGGAGCCCGATAAATAAATTTAAAGAGACTTCAAATGCCGCTGTTATGCTAAAATCGGCCTCTTTCGGAAATCCCGCGGACGCTTATTTAACCTAAATAACTCTACAAAACTTAACACAAACCTATCATAAACCTTACCTAACCTAAACCAGACCTAAATATAACTTAACCTAAACCTAAAAACTATGTTTGCCGGTGTTGAGCTAAGATTGGCTGATTTCCGAAATAGGGCCGATTTTAGCTCACTATCGCCAGAATGTTACGATAATACATAGCTGCCACATTAGCCTTTCAGCGTAATATTCTCCCACTGATTACTACAGAGACGTACCCAGGGTATACCTTGATGCGCTGATCATAGGTTCGAGTCTAGCGTGCCCGAAATTAGTATCTATAGACCACTGCTGGCCCGCGACGTACGTATGCCGTATCCGTGCCCTGGCGGTACTCTGTTGTAGTGGACGAGAACTGCGCGTTCGCTCTTTAGGTCAGACAAGACACACGGGGGGCTAACACCTCACTGTGACACACGTGACACTTGTGTGCAAGGATAGTATAACTTTATGATATCCTTGCTTGTGTGTGTACGTGCGTTTGTACTAGTACGTCAGACATTTGATACCACCACCACCACCGCATCATTATAGCGGCCAAACTTGTATGATGAACTATACGTTTGATTCAAGAAGTCGACCGATATATATATATATATATATATAATATATGTTTGCCCTGATATGAATTTATTACAAGTACTATAGGTATTGTATGTTAATATGATATATATGGAGTCAATGAAGCAATAAACACATCACATTTCAAACAGGCAAGCATGAAATGGCTCTATAATACACAATAAACATAAAGTATAGTGATACAACTTGTAATTTATTGTTTGTTGACGTCTAGCCGCTTCAAATTTCACTCCCTTAGGGAGTTAAGGGTGCTCCCGACCACCCTTAGCCTCGCGGTCCCGTAGCAGTGAAAAAATGGTTTGAGCATCTCCCTTAGAGGCGCTACGAGGTAAAAGTCCCTTAGGGGAGTACTTACGGGCCCGTAACTCTTTCGAGCATCTCTGCCCTGATCATTTAATTAAAAGATTATATATATATATATATATATATATATATATATTATATATATATATATATATATTATATATATATATATATTACCCAACATACAGAAAAAGAAAGAGAAAAATACACTGGTCAAAAAGTATAGAGAAAAATGTTCCTATATTGAGATTTAAAGTTGTGCACATTTTTTCCTTGTCAAGGTGCGTCCACACTAGGCATTACGCTGCCATTATGATGCGGGAACCAATTTTCGTGTCGGGTGATGCGGAGAAGTAATGCGGGAGGCAAATTTAGCCCGGGGCATTTCTGCAACGTAATGCACGCATCCTATCGTCAGCTGTCGTGTCTGCCGTTTCTTTTTGACTATCAAAAGCTTATTACTGTTATTTACAAGGATTTCTCGGTGCTACTATAGCGTTGCGGTCTACATCGGGGCCTGCAGTCTACGCTCCCCTAACGTGCGGTTTACAAAGATCCCACCTGACCTGACCTGACCTGACTACCCCATAGCTTTAATGTGCATTCTAACAAGTACACCCTGACCTGACCTCCCTTCCCTGACCTGAGTACCGGGACCCTACTCAACCTTATAAAATAGGTTAACAACGAAGTAATGTCTCAGTATCCTCCTAAAATTCAAGCCGAGAACATCAGTCTGACACACTTACCCTCTACAATGCTGTTGAAAGAATTATACACAAGTGTCATCTTGACAGAAGAAACAGCGGTTAAGTTTTTACGTGGCAGCAATCTTCTGGACACACCACAAGCAGCAGAGCCTTGTCATCCATGTGGTAGTGTTAGGCAAGAAAAAAAGTGACAGGGGTGGGGAATATCGGCCTGTGCTCAACCCTCTCACGCACCGTGATGCAATTCGCGTCAAAACGGAATCGTCTACATCTGAGCTTTTGACGCGATTCGCGTCAAAAAACTTGTAAAAATTCGCCAAAAATAAAGTAATTATCAGAATCGCGTCAAAATTTTCTGTGCCAAAGATCCAAGCTAGACCTATAAAATAAACTAATTGTCAACTCTCTCGTGAGAGTGGATTTGAGATGATAAGTGCCTGTGTCTCAGTTTCCTCTCGGCAGGCAGCCTGTGAGCGCGGACTGTCGTCCCTTTAAAACGTGTCCCGAGCCGGGTAAGCCATACTTGTAGACTAATCAGTCTTCCAACATAGTGTTTCAGTTTTCCTCCATTTTCTCAAGAACTACTGGCCATATGAAAATTCTGATGGTAGCGTTGGAATCCTCATAAAAATCCGCTTTTAATAGCATATAAACAATAAAAAGTCGACTCGGGAAGTTTCGAGCTACGAAGTGGTGAACGTAAGTATTTCTTATTTCTCTTTACTCAATGTTTTTTTCTGAGTCAGTAAACTCCGCTATTTATTTGCATTTCTTGTTATTTTTTTCTTTCATAAGGCAGAATAATCTCTTGCAAAACCAACGGTATATAAGGCGTATTTTGTGCATGCCCTTGGAAGTAAAATTTTACTTATTTAAGCTCCGCCCACTTATTTTTTACTCTTTTGCGTGCACAGAAAACTGAGCAGATACACTTCGGCAGCGATATTTTACTCTTTTCCTGTAAAGTTTTACAGTCGTGGGTGTGGGTGGTGGTTTCAAGAGCCTGGCCAATCAGATCGCGCGCATGAGAAAATCTTATCAAAACTCCTCCAATAAATGTTTCTCTTTTCCTTTAATTCTCATCCAATTCAACATTCATTACATGCGCACGACATGCAAAGGATACTGTATTTAATTAGGAGTAGGTAAGGAGTAGTAAGGAGTAGAGTAGGTGACTCTTAACAGGTTGGAAGTCACAAATATTAAAATTCTCCAGCGACGTCTGGGAACAAATTTCCCAATCCCTCGAATTTTTCAATGTGTCCGAATCTTCGTTGATGCTTGCTGGCTTAGCACCAAAACTGGTGTATTATTGCTATAGTATAGTCAAACACTTAAATATATTCATGAGTGATATTACATTTGCAATAGAAATGTATAAATTTGGTATATATGTTATATCACACAAAAAGAAAGCCTTTTAGAGAACCTATCGCAGGGCACGAATACGAACATTTCATCAGTCTGATTCAGCTCCAACACGCGTAGGAAGTTCTCTTGTGTGTAACCCACGGGCCACCACACACCCACCACCACCCAGGCACCCACCCGCCCACCACACACCCACCCACCACACGCCCATCACCCATCCGCCCACCACCCGCCCACCACACACACACCCACCACACGCCCATCACCCATCCGCCCACCACACACCACCCACACACGCCCATCACCCATCCGCCCACCACACACCCACCCACCCACACGCCCATCATACATCCGCCCACACCCACACCCACCCACCACCCATCCGCCCACCACACGCCCATCATACATCCGCCCACCACACACCCACCCACCACCCATCCGCCCACCACACGCCCATCATACATCCGCCCACCACACACCCACCCACCACACGTCCATCACACACCCGCCCACCACACACCCACCCACCACACGCCCATCACCCATCCGCCCACCACACGCCCATCATACATCCGCCCACCACACACACACCCACCACACGCCCATCATACATCCGCCCCACCACACACACCCACCACACGTCCATACACACCCGCCCACACACACCCCATGGATGTTAAACGGGGAGATGCACTGAGGATGAATCACAACCAGCATTCATCTAGGTTTAGGCAAAGAATAATTGGTGAAACGTAGATGTAGGTACACGTAGCCTACATACGTACAGGTCCATGATAGCATTAAACATCCTCGACGCACATCGTGAAATGGCTGTGTAGCAAATAGATATTCAAATAACAGTTTCATAGCGCCCTAAACATTTCAGTTTAATATCAAGTCCATCTAAGAGGTAAAAAACAATGCTAGGCCATTCTAAGAGCTCAAAACAATTAGATATCGATGTGTAATACAGACAATCACGCTACTACTCTTTGCTGTGCCTTCAATAATGTCAACCTTAACGATATTCCTTGAGCCTCTGTAAGAGGTAATGAAGTGTACGACACTTTTACTCTCGGCAACATCAAGAAAGGGCTTTGGCAGCGCTACAATCGTATTTTGTGATGGCAAGCAGGGGCGGAGCTTAAATAAGTATAATTTTACTCCGGAAGGACACTACAAAATACGCCTATAATAATGCCAGGAAAAAAGAATACTCGTGGGTGAAATTGATAACATAAAAAAAAAAATCCCCGCACAGTCAGGCCATTCCGCGGGGCCCCTTAGGGAGCCCCAGACGGATGTCGCAGTGGAAAGAGAAACTTATTAAACTTTTCGTGCGTGAGAGGGTTAATAAATTACTTAAGGCGTATTTTGTGCATGCCTTTGGAAGTAAAATTTTACTTATTTAAGCTCCGCCCACTTATTTTTTACTCTTTTGCGTGCACAGAAAACTGAGCAGATACACTTCGGCAGCGATATTTTACTCTTTTCCTGTAAAGTTTTACAGTCGTGGGTGTGGGTGGTGGTTTCAAGAGCCTGGCCAATCAGATCGCGCGCATGAGAAAATCTTATCAAAACTCCTCCAGTAAATGTTTCTCTTTTCCTTTAATTCTCATCCAATTCAACATTCATTACATGCGCACGACATGCAAAGGATACTGTATTTAATTAAGAGTAGGCAAGGAGTAGTAAGGAGTAGAGTAGGTGACTCTTAACAGGTTGGAAGTCACAAATATTAAAATTCTCCAGCGACGTCTGGGAACAAATTTCCCAATCCCTCGAATTTTTCAATGTGTCCGAATCTTCGTTGATGCTTGCTGGCTTAGCACCAAAACTGGTGTATTATTGCTATAGTATAGTCAAACACTTAAATATATTCATGAGTGATATTACATTTGCAATAGAAATGTATAAATTTGGTATATATGTTATACCACACAAAAAGAAAGCCTTTTAGAGAACCTATCGCAGGGCACGAATACGAAAATTTCATCAGTCTGATTCAGCTCCAACACGCATAGGAAGTTCTCGATCTGTGTAACCCGCGGGCCACCACACACCCACCACCGCCCGCCCACCACACACCCACCCACCACCCATCCGCCCACCACACACACACCCACCACACGCCCATCACCCATCCGCCCACCACACGCCCATCACACACCCGCCCACCACACACCCACCCACCACACGCCCATCACCCATCCGCCCACCACACGCCCATCATACATCCGCCCACCACACACACACCCACCACACGCCCATCATACATCCGCCCACCACACACACACCCACCACACGTCCATCACACACCCGCCCATGGATGTTAAACGGGGGAGATGCACTGGAGGATGAATCACAACCAGCATTCATCTAGGTTTAGGCAAAGAATAATTCGTGAAACGTAGATGTAGGTACACGTAGCCTACATACGTACAGGTCCATGAAAGCATTAAACATCCTCGACGCACATCGTGAAATGGCTGTGTAGCAAATAGATATTCAAATAACAGCTTCATAGCGCCCTAAACATTTCAGTTTAATATCAAGTCCATCTATAGAGTTAGAAAACAATGCTAGGCCATTCTAAGAGCTCAAAACAATTAGATATCGATGTGTAATACAGACAATCACGCTACTACTCTTTGCTGTGCCTTCAATAATGTCAACCTTAACGATATTCCTTGAGCCTCTGTAAGAGGTAATGAAGTGTACGACACTTTTACTCTCGGCAACATCAAGAAAGGGCTTTGGCAGCGCTACAATCGTATTTTGTGATGGCAAGCAGGGGCAGAGCTTAAATAAGTATAATTTTACTCCGGAAGGACACTACAAAATACGCCTTTACTAAAGTTTTATTTTTCTATAATACTCTACTGTATAATAGACAATATCATATAGCAATAGTAAGTTGCAGCCTGAAGTGTAGGAGTGTAGAGTGTAAGTAGCGAGTAAGAACGGTAGACCGCACGCTATAGTGCAAATGTCCCGGTAGACCGCACGCTATAGTGCAAATGTCCCGGTAGACCGCACGCTATAGTGCAAATGTCCCGGTAGACCGCACGCTATAGTGCAAATGTCCCGGTAGACCGCACGCTATAGTGCAAATGTCCCGGTAGACCGCACGCTGTAGTGCAAATGTCCCGGTAGACCGCACGCTATAGTGCAAATGTCCCGGTAGACCGCACGCTATAGTGCAAATGTCCCGGTAGACCGCACGCTATAGTGCAAATGTCCCGGTAGACCGCACGCTATAGTGCAAATGTCCCGGTAGACCGCACGCTATAGTGCAAATGTCCCGGTAGACCGCACGCTATAGTGCAAATGTCCCGTAGACCGCACGCTATAGTGCAAATGTCCCGGTAGAACGCACGCTATAGTGCAAATGTCCCGGTAGACCGCACGCTATAGTGCAAATGTCCCGGTAGACCGCACGCTATAGTGCAAATGTCCCGGTAGACCGCACGCTATAGTGCAAATGTCCCGGTAGACCGCACGCTATAGTGCAAATGTCCCGGTAGACCGCACGCTATAGTGCAAATGTCCCGGTAGACCGCACGCTATAGTAGCACCGATTTCTTTTATTATTTAAGGATCATAATTATTATTACAAGGATCTTTCTTTGCATGAGAGGCTTATAGTATCATTATCTGGCTCTGTCAGGTACAAGTCAGCCAATGTTATGATGATTCAGCAGTAAACTCCCGCCCGCATCATGTGCTGCGGGAAGTAATGCGCGCATCGTAATGCCTTGTACACACCCGTTCTGCATCACTTCCCGCATCACATAATGTGCATCGTAATGCCTTGTGTGGACGCACCTTAAAACTAACCTAACCTAACCTTACCTTACCTAACCTAACCTAACCTAACCTGAACCTTACCTAACCTAACCTAACCTAACCTTACCTGTAACCTCCTAACTGGGTCCAATAATAAAAGTTTAATAAAATACCAAACCCCGAGATTAACCTCCTAGCCACGGATGCGCACGGAAAACTTACTCCGAAACAAAAGCGATGCAGGTCACAAGAAGAGGAAGAGGGAGGCATTTTGTAAACAAGGAGACGTATTCCTCCTCCCACCTAAAATGTTCTATATCTCCGAAACTATTGATTTGCGACGGAAAGCTCAGAGAAAATGTCTCTTAGAATACAATAAGGTAAACAAAAACCATGCTCCCAATTGTGTAGGGAAGTTTGGTGCCATCGTAAAATAATACCGAAGGTTAGGTAGGTTTTTTTGTTTTTTTTTTGTTAGGTAAAGGTTAGTTTGTTTGTTTGTTTTTTTTTTTTTTTTTTTTTTTTTTTTTTTTTTTTTTTTAGTTAGGTAAAGGTTAGGTTAGATGTAGGTTCAATTTTCTTTTTTTCCTTTTTGCAATAAAAAAAAAATATATTATTATTATTTGCGACCGAAACGGTTAGCAGATTCGGTTATAATGGACGAGAGCTTCACGGTCGTTTTCAGAGACGCCGACTATTTTTTCTTGGCCTACAATAGGTGCTGTCAATGCGTTGTTTTATTTGCGCAAACCCAAAAAAAAAAAAAAAAAAAAAACCAGAAAAATTGTTTCGTCCACCAAGTGAGTTCGGTTCATTCTGGTA
>JACEEZ010011800.1:0-25534 GCA_016584305.1 Chionoecetes opilio
GTATATATACAAGTAGTTTTTACTTATTATATTGCTATTAAACCCATAAAATGTAGTGTTTCAATGATTTACCTAGTTATCAGATTAAAATAGATGTTTTTCCTACAAATTGAAGTATAAAATCCTGTTTTTTTAAAAATTTGCCCTATATAAGTAGCCTACCTTATATTAAGCCATTAAATAGAGGAGTAAGAGTTATTTATTGTGGTATAACGGATATTGCAGCGTTTTTTCATTGTTTCTTGTAAAACTGTAGCGTTATTGTATATATACAAGTAGATTACTATCATATTGATATAAAACCCATAAAATGTTAGTGTTTGCAAGAATTAGCTATTTATCGGTGATATATAGCTGTTTGCCCTACAAATTGAAGTAAAAAATCCTCTTTTTAGAAATAATTTTGCACCTATAAGTAGATTACATTACATTAAAGCTAGTAAATAGCAGAGTAGGACGTATTTATTGTGATATAACGGTATATTGCAAGCGTTTTTCATAGTTTCTTTAAACTGTTAAGCGTTATTGTAATATACAAGTAGTTTTACTTATATATTGCTATTAAGCCATAAATGTAGTGTTTTCATGATAATAGCTAGTTAATCAGTGATATATAGCTGTTTTCCTACAAATGAAGTAAAAAATCCTCTTTTTAGTATAATTTGTACCTATAAGTAGCTTACATACATAAGCTATTAAATAGAGCGTAAGAGGTTATTATTGTGATATAACGGTATATGCAAGTCGTTTTTCATAGGTTCTTGTAAACTGTTAGCGTTTATTGTATATATACAAGTAGTTTACTTATATATTGCTATAAACCATAAATGTAGTGTTTTCAATGATTTTAGCTAGTTATTCAGAATATATATAGCTGTTTTCCTACAAATTGAATTATAAAATTCCTTTTTTTTTAGAATTAATTTGCAAATATAAGTAGCTTACATTAAATTAAGTCCAGTTAAATAGAAGAGTAATAGTTTTATTGTGATATAAACGGTATATTGCAAGCGTTTTTCATATTTCTTGTAAATGTAGCGGTATTTATATATACAAGTAGTTTTACTGTTATTGTTATTGCTATAAAGCCATAAAAATGTAGTGTTTCAATGATTTTAGTAGTTATCAGTGATATATAGCTGTTTCCTACAAATTAAAGTAAAAAATCTTTTTTTAGAATAATTTGCACTATAAGCAGCTTACATTAAGCATTAGCTATTAAATAGAGAGTACGAGGTTATTTGTATTGTGATATAACGGTATGTTGCAAGCGTTTATAGTTTCTTGGTAAACTGTTAGCGTTATTGTTATATACAAGTAGTTTTAATTATCATATTGCATAAACCCATAAAATTTGTGTTTTCAATGATATTAGCTGATTTATAGGGATATATAGCTGTTTCCTACAAATGAAGTATAAAATCCTCTTTTAGAATAATTTTAACCTATAATAAGCTTACTTACATAAGCTAATAAATAGAAGAGTAATAGGTATTTATTGGAAAACGGTATATTGCAAGCGTTTTTCATAGTTTCTGTAAACTGTAGCGTTTTTGTATAATACATGTAGTTTTACTTATCATCTTGCTTAATAAACCCATTAAAATGTTTGTTTTCAATGATATTAGCTATTTATCGGTGATAAATAGCTGTTTTCCTACAAATTGAAGTATAAAATCCTCTTTTTAGAATAATTTGCACCTATAAGAGCTTACATTACATTAAGCTAATAAATAGAAGAGTAATAGGTTATTTATTGTGATATAACGGTATATTGCAAGCGTTTTTCATAGTTTCTTGTAAACTGTAGCGTTATTGTATATATACATGTAGTTTTACTTAATATGGCTATAAAACCCAAAAAATGTAGTGTTTTCAATGATTTTACCTAGTTATCAGATATATATAAGCGTTTTCCTACCAAATTGAAGTATAAAATCCTTTTTAGAATTAATTGTGCACCATAAGTAGTTACATTACATTAGCTATTTAAATAGAAGAGTAGGAGGTTATTATTGGATATATAACGATATAAAATTGCAAGCGGTTTCATAGTTTCTTACTAAACTGTAGCGTTATTGTAATATATACAAGTAGTTTACTTATTATATTGCTATATTAAGCCATTAAATGTAGTGTTTCCATGATAAATAGCTAGTTATCAGTGATATAAAGCTGTTTTCCTACAATTGAAGTAAAAAAATCCTCTTTAGCTATAATTGTGCACCTTATAAGAGCTTACATTACATTAAGCTATTAAATAGAAGAGTTAAGAGGTATTTATTGTGGATATAACGGTATATTGCAAGCGGTTTTATAGTTTCTTGTAAACTGTAGCGTTATTGTATATATACAAGTCGTTTTACTTATTATATGCTATAAACCATAAAATGTAGTGTTTTCAAAAAAAATGATTTATTTTAGCTAGTTATCAGATATATATAGTGTTTTCCTACAAATTGAAGTATAAAATCCTTTTTTTAGAATAATTTGCAAATATAAGTAGCTTACCATTACATTAATCCATTTAAATAGAAGATTAAGGAGGTTATTTATTGGATATAACGGTATATTGCAAGCGTTTTTCATTGTTCTTGTAAAACTGTATCGTTATGTTATATACAAGTAGTTTTACTTATCATATTGCTATAACCCATAAAAATGTATGTTTTCAATGGATATTGCTATTATCGGTGTAATATATAGCTGTTTGCCTACAAATTGAAGTATAAATCCTCTGTGTTAGAAGATTTTGCAACCTATAAGTAGCCTTACATTAAACTAAGCTATGAAAAGCAGACTAAGGGTTATTTATTGTGATATAACAGTATATTGCAAGCAGTTTTTCATAGTTGCTTCTAAATGCTAGCGTTATTGTATAAATACAAGTTAGTTGTACTATATTATTGCTATAAAACCCATTAAAATGTAGGGTTTTCAATGATTTTAGCTAGTAATTCAGTGATATATAGCTGTCTTCCTACAATTGAAAGTATAAAATCCTTTTTTTAGAAAATTGCACTATAAGTAGCTTAATTACATTAAGCATTAAATAGAAGAGTACGAAGGTTAATTTATTGTGATTCTAACGGTATATTGCATGCGTTTTTCATAGTTTTTGTAAACTGTAAGCGTATTGTATATATCAAGTAGTTTTAATTTATCATATTGCTAATATAACCCATAAACTGTTGTTTTTCAATGATATAGCTATGTATCGGTGGATATATAGCTGTTGCGGACAAATTGAAATATAAAATCCTCTTTTTAGAATTAAATTGGCACCATAAGAAGCGTACAATTACCATTAAGATAATAATAGAAGAGTAATAGGTATTATTGTGATATAAACGGTATATTGCAAGCGATTTTCATAGTTCTTGTAACTCGTAGCGTTATTGTATAATATCATGTAGTTTTACTTAATCATATTGCTATAAAACCGAGTAAATGTTGTGTTTTCCAATGCTATTAGCCTATTTATCGGTGATTATAGGCTGTTTCACTACCAACTTGAAGTATAAAAATCCTCTGTTTAGAATAATTGCCACCTATAAGTGCTTACATTTACATTAAGCTATTTAAATAGAAGAGTAAGAGGTATATATGTGATTATAACGTATATTGCACGCGTTTCATAGTGTCTTTAACTGTTAGCCGTTATGTATAATACAAGAGTATTTTACTTTATATTATGCTATAAAAGCCATAAAATGTAGTGTTCAATTTATTTTAGGCTAGTACTCAGTGATATATAAGCTTTTTTCCTACAAATTGATAGTATAAAAATCTTTTTTTTTTTGAATTATTTGCCAACCTATAAGTAGCTTACATTACATAAGCTATTAAATAGAAGAGTACGAGGTTATTTATGTGATATAACGGTATATTGCAAGCGTTTTTCATAGTTTCTTGTAAACTGTAGCGTATTGTATATATACATGTAGTTTACTTATCATATGCTGTAAAACCATATAAAATGTAGTGTTTTTCAATGAATATTAGCTATTACGGGATATATAGCTGGTTTCCTACAAATTGAAGTATAAAATCCTCTTTAGAGTAGAATAATTTGCACCTAAAGTAGCTTACAGTACATTGAGCTATTAAATAGAAGAAGTAGGAGGTTATTTATTGTAATATAACGGTATATTGATGCGTTTTTTCATAGTTTCTTGTAAAACTGTTAGCGTTATTGTATATATTACATGTAGTTATTACTTATTATATTGCTATAAACCCATAAAATGTAGGTTTTCAATGATTTACCTAGTTATCAGTGATATATAGTCTGTTTTCCTACAAATTGAAATATACAATCCTTTTTTAGAATAATTTGCACCTATAAGTATCTTACATTACATTAAGCTAATAAATAGAAGAGTAAGAAGTATTCATTGTGAGTAAACGGTATATTGCAAGCTTTTTTCATTGTTTCTTGTAAACTGAAGCGTTATTGTATATATACAAGTAGTTACTTATCAGATTGCTATAAACCAATAAAATGTAGTGTTTTCAATATTTATTAGCTATTTATCGGTGATATATAGCTGTTTTTCCTAAATATTGAAGTATAAAATCCTCTTTTTAGAATAATTTGCACCTGTAAGAGCTTACATTACATTACGCTATTAAATAGAAGAGTAAGTGAGTTTATGTATGGTGATAAAAACGGTAGATTGCAAAGCTATTTTCATAGAATTTCTTCTAACACTGTAGGCGTTTTATGATATATCAAGTAGTTTTAACTGATTATTTGCTATAAACCATAAATGTAGGTTTCAATGATTTTACTAGTTATCAGTGATATATAGCTGTTTCTACAAATTGAGTATACAATCCCTTTTATAGAATAGTTTTGCACCTATAAGTATCTTTACATTACATTAAGCTTATAATAGAGAGTAAGAGGTTATTTATTGTTTGATATAACGGTATATGGCAAGCGTTTTTCATAGTTCTTGTAAACGAAGCGTTATTGTTATATACAAGTAGTTTTACTTATCAGATTGCTCGAAACCAATAAAAAATGTAGGTTGTTTTCGATGATATTAGCTTATTTATCGGTGATATATAGCTGTTTTCCTACAAAATGAAGATAAATCCCTTTTCGAATATTTGACCTATAAGTAGCTTACATACATTAGCCTAATAAATAGAAGAGTAAGAGGAAATTTATTGGATATAACGGTATATTCCAAGCGTTTTTCTAGTTTCTTGTAAAAACTGTAGCGTTATTGTATATATACAAGTAGTTTTTACTTATGAGATTGCTAAAATAAAACCATTAAAATGTAGTTGTTTTCAATGAGTTAGCTAATTTATCGGTGATATTAGCTGTTTTCCTACCAAATGACAGTATAAAATTCCTCTTTTTAGAATAATTTGCCCTATAAAGTAGCTTCATACATTAAGCTATTAAAAGAAGAGTAAGAGGTTATTTTATGCGATTATAACGTATATTGCAAAGCGTTTATCATAGTTTCTTGTAAACTGTAAGCGTTATTGTATAATATACAGTAGTTTTACTATTATAGATATAAACCCATAAAATGTAAGTGTTTTCAATGATTTTAGCTAGTTATCAGTGATATAAGCGTTTTCCTACAAATTGAAGATAAAATCCTTTTTTTAGGAAAATTTGCAAATATAAGAGTCTTACATTACCATTAAGCTATTAAATAGCAAGAGTAAGAGGTTATTATGGGATAATATAATGGTATATTGCAAGCTTTTTCATTTGTTTCTTGTAAAACTGATAGCGTTATGTGTATTATATACAAGTAGTTTTTACTTATCCTATTGCTATAATAAACCATAAAATGTCGTATTTTCAGATTTTTAGTAGTTATCCGTGATATATAACTGATTTCCACAATGATGTATAAACTTCCTCTTTTTTTAGAATACTTTTGCACCTATAAGAAGATAAACATTACAGTAGCTAATAATAGAAGAGTAATAGTTATTTATTGTGATATAACGTATATTTGCCAGCGGTTTTCATAGTTTCTTGTAAATGTAGCGTATTGTATATATACATGTAGTTTACTTATCATATGGTATAAACCATTAAAATGTAGTGTTGTTTCAATGATTTGCTATTTATCGGTGAATAAATAGCTTTTCCTAAATATTGAAGTATAAAATCCTCTTGTTAGAATAATTGAACCTATAAGTAGCTTACATTACATTAAAGCTATGTAAATAGAAGAGTAGGAGGTTATTATGGGGATATAACGATATATTTGCAAGCGTTTTTCAAGTTCTTGTTAAACCATAGCGTATTCGTATTATATAAAAGTAGTTTACTGTATTATATGCTATAAACCCATAAAAATGTAGTCTTTCATGATTTTACCTAGTATCAGTGATATAAGCTGTTTCATACAAATTGAAGTATACAATCCTTTTTTTAGAATCATTTGCACCTATAAAGTAGCTTACATTACATTAAGCTATTAAATAGAAGAGTAAAGAGGTTATTATTGACATATAAACCGGTATATTGCAAGCTGTTTTTCATGTTTCTTGTAAACTGTAGCCTATGTATATATTAACAGTATTTTACTTCAATATATGATATAACCATTAAATGTAGTGTTTTCAATGATTAGCTTTATCGGTGATATATAGCTGTTTTCCTACAAAATTTAAGTATAAAATCCTCTTTTAGAATAATTTGCACCTATAAGTAGCTTACATTAAATTAAGCTATTAAATAAAGAGTAAGAGGTTTTAAAATTGTGGTATAACGGTATATTGCAAACGTTTTTTCATAGTTTCTTCTAAACTGTAGCGTTATTGTAAAATACAAGTATTTTACTTATATTATTGCTATAAAGCCATAAAATGTATGTTTTCAATGATTTTAGCTAGTTATCCTGATATATAGCTGTTTTCCTACAAATTAAGTAAAAATATTTTTTTTTAGAATAATTTGCAACTATAAATAGCTTACATTACATTAAACTATTAAAAAGAAGAGTAAGAGGTTATTTATTGTGATATAACGGTATTGCAAGCGTTTTTTCATAGTTTCTTGTAAACTGTAGCGTTATTGTATATATACCAGAGTTTTACTTATTATATTGATATAAACCCATAAAATGTAGTGTTTTCAATATTTTAGCTAGTTATCGTGATATATAGCTGTTTTCCTACAATTGAAGTATAAAATTTCCTTTTTTTAGAATAATTTGCAAATATAAGTAGCTTACATTACATTAAGCTATTAAATAAGAGTAAGAGGTTATTTATTGTGATATAATGGTTTTATTGCAAGTGTTTTTTCATTGTTTCTTGTAAACTGTAGCGTTATTGTATATATACAAGTAGTTTTACTTATCATATTGCTATAAAACCATAAAATGTAGTATTTTCAATGATTTTAGCTAGTTTTTCGGTGATATATGCTGTTTTCCTACAAATTGATGTATAAAATCCTCTTTTTAGAATAATTTGCACCTATAAGAACTTACATTACATTAAGCTAATAAATAGAAGAGTAATAGGGTTTTTTATTGTGATATAACGGTATATTGCAAGCATTTTTTTATAGTTTCTTGTAAACTGTAGCGTTATTGTATATATACAAGTAGTTTTACTTATCAGATTGCTATAAACCCATAAAATGTATGTTTTCGATGATTTTACCTAGTTTATCAATATATATAGCTGTTTTCCTAAAATTGAAGTATAAAAACCTTTTTTAGAAAAAAAAATTTGGGATATATAATAGCTTTCATTACTTTTAAACCCTTTAAAAAAAAAAAGTAAGAGGGTTTTTTATTGTGGTAAAAACGGGGTTTTGCAAGCGTTTTTTTTTTAAGTTTTTTTGTTTAAAATGAAGCTTTTTTTTATAATACAAAATAGTTTTACTTTCAGATTGCATAAACCCATAAAATGTAGTGGTTTTTGAGGGTATTGTATTTATCGGTTTTATAAGCTTTTTCCCCACAAATTGAAGATAAAAACCCCCTTTTTTGAAAATTTGCACCTATAAGTCCCTTTCATTACTTAAGCTTTTTAAATAGAAGGTTTGGAGGTTAATTTTTTGTGAATTAAAAACGGTATTTGCAAACGTTTTTCATAGTTTCCTTTTAAACTGTAGCGTTATTGGGATAAATACAAGTAGTTTTTTCTTATAATTTTTGCATAAAGCCATAAAAGTAGTGTTTTCAATGATTTTAGCTAGTTATTTTAAGGGATAAATGTTTTCCTCAAATTTAAGTATTAAAAACTTTTTTTTTAGAAAAAATTTTTCCCCCTATAAGTAAACCTTTCATTCCTTAAGCTAATAAAAAAGAAGAGGAAAAGGAAATTTATTGTGATTTTAACGGATAAATTTCCCAAACGTTTTCATAGTTTCTTGTAAAATGTAGCGTTATTGTTTTATTACAGTAGTTTTACTTATTTATATTTCCTTTTAAACCCTTAAAAAGTAGTGTTTTCAATTAAAGTTAGCTATTTTTCGGTGATATATAGCTTTTTTCCTCAAATTGATGATAAAATCCTCTTTTTAGAATAATTTTTCACCTATAAGAAGCTTACATTACATTAAGCTAATAAAAAGAGAGTAATAGGTTATTTTTTGTGGGTATAACGGGATATTGGGAAAACGTTTTTTTTATGTTTCTTGTAAAAAAGTACGTTTTGTATATACATGTAAATTTTACTTTTCATATTTCTATAAACCCCTAAAATTTTGTGTTTTTAATGAATTAGCTATTTTATCGGTGAAAAAAAGCTTTTTTTTCCTAAATATTGAAAATTTTAAAAACCTCTTTTTTGAATAATTTGCCCCCTATAAGTAGCTTACATTACATTAAACCCATTAAAAAGAAAGAGGGAGGGGTTTTATTTATTGGGATATAAAGATAAAATTGCCCAAACGTTTTTCAAATTTTTTGTTTAAAACCCTAGCGTTTTGTATATATAAACCCAAATAGTTTTTACTTATTATTTTGCTTTTAACCCATTAAAAAAGTTTCTTTCAAAGATTTTACCCAGTTTTTCAGTGATATTTTAGCTGTTTTTTCCCACAAATTTAAGTATACAAAACCTTTTTTTTTTGAATAATTTGCCCAAAAATAAGTTTGCTTACATTACATTAAAACTATTAAAAAAAAGAGTAAGGGTTATTTTTTGTTTATATAAAGGTTTTATTTCAAACGTTTTTTCATTTTTCTTGTAAAATGTAGCGTTTTTTTGTATATTTTACAAGTTTTTTTATTTCATATTGCTATAAAACCCCTAAAATGTGGGGTTTTCAATGATATTTTGCTTTTTCGGGGATATTTAGCTGTTTTCCCCACAAATTGAATTTTAAAAACCTCTTTTTTGGAAAAAATTTTTCACCATAAATAGCTTTATTTTCATTAAGCCCATTAAATAGAAAGTAAAAGGGTTTTTTATTGTGATAAAAATGGTATATTGGAACGTTTTCATAGTTTTTTTTCTAAACGTAGCTTTATTGTATTATACAAGTAGTTTTTTCCCTTTTTTTTTGGGTATAAAAACCCCCAAAAAGTAGATTTTCAATGATTTTCTAGTTTCCGTGATATTTGCTGTTTTTTTTACAAATTGAAGTATTTAAAAAACCCCTTTTTTGAAAAAAATTTGCACCTATAAAAGCTTACATTACATTACGCATTAAAAAGAAGAGTTGGGGGTTTTTATTGTGATATAAAAGATATATTGCAACGGTTTTTTTATAGTTTTTTTTAAACATAGCTTATTGTATATATACAAGTAGTTTTTTCTTTTCAGATTGCTATAAAACCCCTAAAAAGTATGTTTTCAATGAGTTTTTGCTAGTTATCATGAATATATAGCTGTTTTCCTACAAATTGAAAATATAAAATCCTTTTTTTTTTAAAAATTTTTCAAAAAATTTAAATGCCTTTCATTCTTAAACATTAAAAAACCAAAAAAGTAAGAGGTTATTTAATTTTGATATAAGGTTAAAATTCAAGCGTTTTTTTATTGTTTCCGTAAAAATGTTCGTTATTTTATAAAATACATGTTTGTTTTCCCTTTTCATATTTCTATAAACCCAAAAAGTAGTGTTTTTTTATTTATTTTTCAAGTTTTCAGTGATATATACTGTTTTGGGACAAAATTTAAGTATAAAAACCTTTTTTAGAATAAATTTTCCCCCTATAAGTAGCTTTCTGACCCCCCTTAAACTATTAAAATAAGAGTAAGAGGTTTTTTATATTGTGATATAAAGGGATATTGCAAACGTTTTTTATTTGTTTTTTTCTAAAATTTTAGCGTTAATTTTAAATACCAATAGTTTTAAATTATTATACTGCTATTTAAAACCAAAAAAAATGTAGTGTTTTAAATTATTTTAGCAAGTTATCAGTGATATATAGCTGTTTTTTTCCCACAAATTGAAGTATAAAAACCTCTTTTTTGAATAATTTTTCACCTATAAGGGAGTTACATACATTAAGTATAAAAAAGAAAGGGAAGAGGTTTTTTTATTGTTATATAAAGGTATATTGCAAACGTTTTTCCCTAGTTTCCTTTTAAAAATGTAGCGGTTTTTTATTTACAAGTAGTTTTTCTTATTAAATTTCTATAAACCAAAAAAATGTAGTGTTTTTCAAGAAATTTTTTCCCAGTTTTCAGAATATATAGCGTTTTTTCCTACAAATTGAAGTAAAAAACCTTTTTATAGAATAATTTGCAAATATAAGTAGCCTTTCATTCTTAAACCATTAAATAGAAGAGGAAAGGTTATTTATTGTGATTATAACGGTATTTTTGCAAAAACGTTTCTCATTTTTTCTTGTAAAAAGTAGCGTTATTGTAAAATATACAAGTAGTTTTACTTATCATATTGCTAAAACCCATTAAAAAGTAGGTTTTCAATGAATTTGCTTTTATCGGTGAAAATATAGCTGTTTTCCCACAAATTTTTAAGTCTAAAAACCTCTTGTTAAAATTAATTTTTCCCCCTATAAGTTTTTTGCTTACATTACATTAAGCTATTAAATAGCCGAGTAAAAGGTTATTTATTGTGATATAACGGTATATTGCAAGCGTTTTTCATAGTTTCTTGTAAACTGTAGCGTTATTGTATATATACATGTAGTTTTACTTATCATATTGCTGTAAACCCATAAAATGTAGTGTTTTCAATGATATTAGCTATTTATCGGTGATATATAGCTGTTTTCCTACAAATTGAAGTATAAAATCCTCTTTTTAGAATAATTTGCACCTATAAGTAGCTTACATTACATTAAGCTATTAAATAGAAGAGTAAGAGGTTATATATTGTGATATAACGGTATATTGCAAGCGTTTTTTCATAGTTTCTTCTAAACTGTAGCGTTATTGTATATATACAAGTAGTTTTACTTATTATATTGCTATAAAGCAATAAAATGTACTGTTTTCAATGATTTTAGCTAGTTATCAGTGATATATCACTGTTTTCCTACAAATTGAAGTATAAAATCCTCTTTTTAGAATAATTTGCACCTATAAGTAGCTTACATTACATTAAGCTAATAAATAGAAGAGTAAGAGGAAATTTTTTGTGATATAACGGTATATTCCAAGCGTTTTTCATAGTTTCTTGTAAACTGTAGCGTTATTGTATATATACAAGTAGTTTTACTTATCATATTGCTATAAACCCATAAAATGTAGTATTTTAAATGATTTTAGCTAGTTATCGGTGATATATAGCTGTTTTCCTACAAATTGATGTATAAAATCCTCTTTTTAGAATAATTTGCACCTATAAGAAGCTTACATTACATTAAGCTATAATAGAAGAGTAATAGGTTATTTATTGTGATATACGGTATATTGCAAGCATTTTTCATATTTTCTTGTAAACTGTAGCGTTATTGTATATATACAAGTAGTTTTAACTTATCAGATGCTAAAACCCATAAAATGTAGTGTTTTTCGATGATTTTTACCTAGTTATCAGATATATATAGCTGTTTTCCTACAAATTGAAGTATAAAATCCTTTTTTTTAGAATAATTTGCATATATAAGTAGCTTACATTACATTAAGCTTAAAATAGAAGAGTAAGAGTTATTTATTGTGATATAACGTATATTGCAAGCGTTTTTCATAGTTTTCTTGTAAACTGAAGCGTTATTGTATATATACAAGTAGTTTTTACTTATCGATTGCTATAAACCCATAAATGTAGTGTTTTCGATGATATTAGCTATTTATCGGTGATATATAGCTGTTTTTCCTACAAATTGAAGTATAAATCCTCTTTTTAGAATAATTTGCACCTATAAGTAGCTTACATTACATTAAGCTATTAAATAGAAGAGTAGGAGGTTATATATTGTGATATAACGGTATATTGCAAGCGTTTTTCATAGTTTCTTCTAAACGTAGCGTTATTGTATAAATACAAGTAGTTTTACTTATATTATTGCTATAAAGCCATAAAATGTAGTGTTTTTCAATGATTTTAGCTAGTTATCAGTGATATATAGCTGTTTTCCTACAAATTGAAGTATAAATCTTTTTTTTAGAATAATTTGCACTATAAGTATCTTACATTACATTAAGCTAATAATAGAAGAGTAAGAGGAAATTTATTGTGATATAACGGTATTCCCAAGCGTTTTTCATAGTTTCTTGTAACTGTAGCGTTATTGTATATATACAAGTAGTTTTCTTATCATATTGCTATAAAACCCCTTTAAAAAGTAGTGTTTTCAATGATGTTAGCTATTTATCGGTGATTATTAGCTGTTTTCCTACAAATTGATGTATAAAATCCTCTTTTTTAGAATAATTTGCACCTATAAGAAGCTTACATTACATTAAGCTAATAAATAGAAGAGTAATAGGTTATTTATTGTGATATAACGGTATATTGCAAGCGTTTTTCATAGTTTCTTGTAAACTGTAGCGTTATTGTATATATACATGTAGTTTTACTTATCATATTGCTATAAACCCATAAAATGTAGTGTTTTCAATGATATTAGCTATTTATCGGTGATAATAGCTGTTTTTCCTAATATTGAAGTATAAAATCCTCTTTTTAGAATAATTTGCACCTATAAGTAGTTACATTAATTAAGCTATTAATAGAAGAGTAGGGTTATTATTGTGATATAACGATATATTGCAAGCGTTTTTCATAGTTTCTTGTAAACCATAGCGTTATTGTATATATACAAGTAGTTATACTTATTATTTTGCTATAAACCCATAAAATGTAGTCTTTTCAATGATTTTACCTAGTTATCAGTGATATATAGCTGTTTTCCTACAAATTGAAGTATACAATCCTTTTTTTAGAATAATTTGCAAATATAAGTAGCTTACATTACATTAAGCTATTAAATAGAAAGTAAGAGGTTATTTATTGTGATATAACGGTATATTGCAAGCGTTTTTCATTGTTTCTTGTAAACTGTAGCGTTATTGTATATATACAAGTAGTTTTTACTTATCATATTGCTATAAACCCATAAATTAGTGTTTTCAATGATATTAGCTATTTATCGGTGATATATAGCTGTTTTCCTACAAATTGAAGTATAAAATCCTCTTTTTAGAATAATTTGCACCTATAAGTAGCTTATATTACATTAAGCTATTAAATAGAAGAGTAAGAGGTTATTTATTGTGATATAATGGTATATTGCAATCGTTTTTCATAGTTTCTTCTAAACTGTAGCTTTATTGTATATATACAAGTAGTTTTACTTATTATTTTGCTATAAACCCATACAATGTAGTATTTTCAATGATTTTAGCTAGTTATCAGTGATATATTGCTGTTTTCCTACAAATTGAAGTATAAAATCCTCTTTTTAGAATAATTTGCACCTATAAGTAGCTTACATTACATTACGCTATTAAATAGAAGAGTAGGAGGTTATTTATTGTGATATAACGATATATTGCAAGCGTTTTTCATAGTTTCTTGTAAACCATAGCGTTATTGTAATATATTAAGTAGTTTTTACTTATCAGATTGCTATAAACCCATAAAATGTAGTGTTTTCAATGAGTTTAGCTAGTTATCAGTGATATATAGCTGTTTTCCTACAAATTGAAGTATAAAATCCTTTTTTTAGAATAATTTGCAAATATAAGTAGCTTACATTACATTAAGCTATTAAATAAAAGAGTAAGAGGTTATTTATTGTGATATAACGGTATATTGCAAGCGTTTTTCATTGTTTCCTGTAAACTGTAGCGTTATTGTATATATACATGTAGTTTTACTTATCATATTGCTATAAACCCATAAAATGTAGTGTTTTCATTGATTTTAGCAAGTTATCAGTGATATATAGCTGTTTTCGTACAAATTGAAGTATACAATCCTTTTTTTAGAATAATTTGCACCTATAAGTAGCTTACATGACATTAAGCTATTAAATAGAAGAGTAAGAGGTTATATATTGTGATATAACGGTATATTGCAAGCGTTTTTCATAGTTTCTTCTAAATTGTAGCGTTATTGTATATATACAAGTAGTTTTACTTATTATATTGCTATAAAGCCATAAAATGTAGTGTTTTAAATTATTTTAGCAAGTTATCAGTGATATATAGCTGTTTTCCTACAAATTGAAGTATAAAATCCTCTTTTTAGAATAATTTGCACCTATAAGTAGCTTACATTACATTAAGCTATTAAATAGAAGAGTAAGAGGTTATTTATTGTGATATAACGGTATATTGCAAGCGTTTTTCATAGTTTCTTGTAACTGTAGCGTTATTGTAATATACAAGTAGTTTTTACTTATTATATTGCTATAAACCCATAAAATGTAGTGTTTTCAATGATTTTACCTAGTTATCAGATATATATAGCTGTTTTCCACTAATTTGAAGTATAAAAACCTTTTATAGAATAATTTGCAATATAAGTAGCTTACATTACATTAAGCCATTAAATAGAAGAGTAGAGGTTATTTATTGTGATATAACGGTATATTGCAACGTTCTCATTGTTTCTTGTAAACTGTAGCGTTATTGTATATATACAAGTAGTTTTACTTATCATATTGCTATAAACCATAAATGTAGTGTTTTCAATGATATTAGCTATTTATCGGTGATATATAGCTGTTTGCCTACAAATTGAGTCTAAAATCCTCTTGTTATAATAATTTGCACCTATAAGTAGCTTACATTACATTAAGCTATTAAATAGCAGAGTAGAGGTTATTTAGTGATATAACGTATATTGCAGCGTTTTTTCATAGTTTCTTCTAAACTGTAGCGTTATTGTATAAATACAGGTAGTTTTTACTTATATTATTGCTATAAAGCCATAAAATGTAGTGTTTTCAATGATTTTACTAGTTTATCAGTGATATAAGCTGTTTTCCTACAAATTGAAGATATACTATTTTTTTTAGAATATTTGCACCTATAGTAGCTTACATTACATTAAGCTATTAAATAGAGAGTAGGAGGTTATATTTGTGATATAAAAGTATATTGCATGCGTTTTTCATGTTTTCTTCTAAACTGTAGCGTTATTGTATTATACAAGTAGTTTTTTACTTATTATATTGCTATAAACCCAGAAAATGTAGTGTTTTCAATGATTTTACCTAGTTATCAGTGATATATAGCTGTTTTCCTACAAATTGAAGTGTAAAATCCTCTTTTTAGAATAATTTGCACCTATAAGTAGCTTACATTACATTAAGCTATTAAATAGAAGAGTAGGAGGTTATTTATTGTGATATAACGGATTTTGGATGGCATTTTTCATAGTTTCTTGTAAACTGTAGCGTTATTGTATATATACAAGTAGTTTTTACTTATTATATTGCTATAAAACCCATAAAATGTAGTGTTTTCAATGATTTACCTAGTTATCAGTGATATATAGCTGTTTTTCTACAAATTGAAGTATACAATCCTTTTTTTAGAATAATTTGCACCTATAAGTATCTTACTTACATTAAGCTAATAATATGAAGAGTAAGAGTTATTCATTGTGATATAACGGTATATTGCAAGCGTTTTTCATAGTTTCTTGTAAACTGAAGCGTTATTGTATATATACAAGTAGTTTTACTTATCAGATTGCTATAAACCCATAAAATGTAGTGTTTTCAATTATATTAGCTATTTATCGGTGATATATAGCTGTTTTCCTAATTATTGAAGTATAAAATCCTCTTTTTAGAATAATTTGCACCTATAAGTAGCTTACATTACATTAAGCTATTAAATAGAAGAGTAAGTGGTTATTTATGGTGATAAAACGGTATATTGCAAGCGTTTTTCATAGTTTCTTCTAAACTGTAGCGTTATTGTATATATACAAGTAGTTTTACTTATTATATTGCTATAAACCCATAAAATGTAGTGTTTTCAATGATTTTACCTAGTTATCAGTGATATATAGCTGTTTTCCTACAAAGTGAAGTATAAAATCCTCTTTTTAGAATAATTTGCACCTATAAGTAGCTTACATTACATTAAGCTATTAAATAGAAGAGTAAGAGGTTATTTATTGTGATATAACGGTATATTGCAAGCGTTTTTCATAGTTTCTTGTAAACTGTAGCGTTATTGTATATATACCAGTAGTTTTACTTATTATATTGATATAAACCCATAAAATGTAGTGTTTTCAATGATTTTAGCTAGTTATCAGTGATATATAGCTGTTTTCCTACAAATTGAAGTATAAAATACTTTTTTAGAATAATTTGCAAATATAAGTAGCTTACATTACATTAAGCTATTAAATAGAAGAGTAAGAGGTTATTTATTGTGATATAATGGTATATTGCAATTGTTTTTCATTGTTTCTTGTAAACTGTAGCGTTATTGTATATATACAAGTAGTTTTACTTATCATATTGCTATAAACCCATAAAATGTAGTATTTTAAATGATTTTAGCTAGTTATCGGTGATATATAGCTGTTTTCCTACAAATTGATGTATAAAATCCTCTTTTTAGAATAATTTGTACCTATAAGAAGCTTACATTACATTAAGCTAATAAATAGAAGAGTAATAGCTTATTTATTGTGATATAACGGTATATTGCAAGCATTTTTCATAGTTTCTTGTAAACTGTAGCGTTATTGTATATATACATGTAGTATTACTTATCATATTGCTATAAACCCATAAAATGTAGTGTTTTCAATGATATTAGCTATTTATCGGTGATAAATAGCTGTTTAACTAAATATTGAAGTATAAAATCCTCTTTTTAGAATAATTTGCACCTATAAGTAGCTTACATTACATTAAGCTATTAAATAGAAGAGTAGGAGGTTATTTATTGTGATATAACGATATATTGCATGCGTTTTTCATAGTTTCTTGTAAACTGTAGCGTTATTGTATATATACAAGTAGTTTTACTTATTATATTGCTATAAACCCATAAATGTATGTTTTTCAATGATTTTACCTAGTTTCAGATAAATATAGCTGTTTTCCTACAATTGAAGTATAAAATCCTTTTTTTTAAATAATTTGCATATATAAGTAGCTTTACATTACATTAAGCATTAAATTAGAGGAGTAAGAGATTATTTATTGTGATATAACGTATATTGCAAGCGTTTTCATTGTTACTTGTAAACTGTAGCGTTATTGTATATATACAAGTAGATTTACTTATCATATTGCTATAAACCCATAAAATGTAGTGTTTTCAATGATATTAGCTATTTATCGGTGATATATAGCTGTTTGCCTACAAATTGAAGTATAAAATCCTCTTTTTAGAATAATTTGCACCTATAAGTAGCTTACATTACATTAAGCTATTAAATAGCAGTGTAAGACGTTATTTATTGTGATATAACGGTATATTGCAAGCGTTTTTCATAGTTTCTTCTAAAAAAATGTAGCGTTTTGTATAAATACAGTTAGTTTTACTTATATTATTGCTATAAAGCCATAAAATGTTTTGTTTTCAATGATTTTAGCTAGTTATCATTTTATTGTTTGCCTACAAATTGAAGTATAAAATCCTCTTGTTAGAATAATTTTGCACCTATAAGTAGCTTACATTACATTAAGCTATTTAAATAGTAGACTAAGAGTTATTTATTGTGATATAACGGTATATTGCAAGCGTTTTTCATAGTTTCTTATAATTGTAGCGTTATTGTATAAATACAAGTAGTTGTACTTATATTATTGCTATAAACCCATAAAATGTATGTTTTCAATGATTTTTAGCTAGTTATCAGTGATATATAGCTGTCTTTCCTACAAATTGAAGTATAAAATCCTTTTTTAGAATAATTTGCACCTAAAGTAGCTTACATTACATTAAGCTATTAAATAGAAGAGTAAGAGGTTATTTATTGTGATATAACGGTATATTGCAAGCGTTTTTCATAGTTTCTTGTAAACTGTAGCGTTATTGTATATATACAAGTAGTTTTACTTATATTATTGCTATAAAGCCATAAAATGTAGTGTTTTCAATGATTTTAGCTAGTTATCAGTGATATATAGCTGTTTTCCTACAAATTGAAGTATAAAATCTTTTTTTTAGAATAATTTGCACTAATAAGTATCTTACATTACATTAAGCTTATAAATAGAAGAGTAAGAGGTTATTTATTGTGATATAACGGTATATTGCAAGCGTTTTTCATAGTTTCTTGTAAACTGAAGCGTTGTTGTATATATACAAGTAGTTTTACTTATTATATTGCTATAAACCCATAAAATGTAGTGTTTTCGATGATATTAGCTATTTATCGGTGATATATAGCTGTTTTCCTACAAATTGAAGTATAAAATCCTCTTTTTAGAATAATTTGCACCTATAAGTAGCTTACATTACATTAAGCTAATAAATAGAAGAGTAAGAGGAAATTTATTGTGATATAACGGTATATTCCAAGCGTTTTTCATAGTTTCTTGTAAACTGTAGCGTTATTGTATATATACATGTAGTTTTACTTATCATATTGCTATAAACCCATAAAATGTAGTGTTTTCAATGATATTAGCTATTTATCGGTGATAAATAGCTGTTTAACTAAATATTGATGTATAAAATCCTCTTTTTAGAATAATTTGCACCTATAAGTAGCTTACATTACATTAAGCTATTAAATAGAAGAGTAGGAGGTTATTTATTGTGATATAACGATATATTGCTTGCGTTTTTCATAGTTTCTTGTAAACTGTAGCGTTATTGTATATATACAAGTAGTTTTACTTAATATATTGCTATAAACCCATAAAATGTAGTGTTTTCAATGATTTTACCTAGTTATCAGATATATATAGCTGTTTTCCTACAAATTGAAGTATAAAATCCTTTTTTTAGAATAATTTGCACCTATAAGTAGCTTACATTACATTAAGCTATTAAATAGAAGAGTAGGAGGTTATTTATTGTGATATAACGATAAATTGCAAGCGTTTTTCATAGTTTCTTCTAAACTGTAGCGTTATTGTATATATACAAGTAGTTTTACTTATTATATTGCTATTAAGCCATTAAATGTAGTGTTTTCAATGATAATAGCTTGTTATCAGTGATATATAGCTGTTTTCCTACAAATTGAAGTAAAAAATCCTCTTTTTAGTATAATTTGCACCTATAAGTAGCTTACATTACATTAAGCTATTAAATAGAAGAGTAAGAGGTTATTTATTGTGATATAACGGTATATTGCAAGCGTTTTTCATAGTTTCTTGTAAACTGTAGCGTTATTGTATATATACAAGTAGTTTTACTTATCATATTGCTATAAACCCATAAAATGTAGTGTTTTCAATGATTTTACCTAGTTATCAGATATATATAGCTGTTTTCCTACAAATTGAAGTATAAAATCCTTTTTTTAGAATAATTTGCATATATAAGTAGCTTACATTACATTAAGCTTATAAATAGAAGAGTAAGAGGTTATTTATTGTGATATAACGGTATATTGCAAGCGTTTTTCATAGTTTCTTGTAAACTGAAGCGTTATTGTATATATACAAGTAGTTTTACTTATCAGATTGCTATAAACCCATAAAATGTAGTGTTTTCAATGATATTAGCTATTTATCGGTGATAAATAGCTGTTTTCCTAAATATTGAAGTATAAAATCCTCTTTTTAGAATAATTTGCACCTATAAGTAGCTTACATTACATTAAGCTATTAAATAGAAGAGTAGGAGGTTATTTTGTGATATACGATATATTGCAAGCGTTTTTCATAGTTTCTTGTAAACCATAGCGTTATTGTATATATACAAGTAGTTTTACTTATTATATTGCTATAAACCCATAAAATGTAGTCTTTTCAATGATTTTACCTAGTTATCAGTGATATATAGCTGTTTTCCTACAAATTGAAGTATAAAATCCTCTTTTTAGAATAATTTGCACCTATAAGTAGCTTACATTACATTAAGCTATTAAATAGAAGAGTAAGAGGTTATATATTGTGATATAACGGTATATTGCAAGCGTTTTTCATAGTTTCTTCTAAACTGTAGCGTTATTGTATATATACAAGTAGTTTTACTTATTATATTGCTATAAAGCCATAAAATGTAGTGTTTTCAATGATTTTAGCTAGTTATCAGTGATATATAGCTGTTTTCCTACAAATTGAAGTATAAAATCCTCTTTTTAGAATAATTTGCACCTATAAGTAGCTTACATTACATTAAGCTATTAAATAGTAGAGTAAGAGGTTATTTATTGTGATATAACGGTATATTGCAAGCGTTTTTCATAGTTTCTTGTAAACTGTAACGTTATTGTATAATCAAGTAGTTTTTCTTATTAATTTCTTAAACCCCCTAAAATGTAGTTTTTCAAGATTTTTCCCAGTATCGTGATATATAGCTGTTTTCCACCCAAAATTTAAGTATAAAATCCTCTTTTTAGAATAATTTTCACCATTTAATGCTTACATTACTTAAGCTATTAAATAGAAGAGTAAGGTTTTATATTTTGATATAAAGGTAATTCAAACGTTTTCATATTTTTCTAAACTTGGTTTTTTTGTATTATACAGAGTTTTACTATTTTTGCATAAAGCCATAAAATGTAGTGTTTTTAAAGTTTTAGCTAGTTATCTGAATATAGTGTTTTTTCAAAATTTAAGTTAAAAAACCTCTTTTTTGAATAATTTGCCCATAAGTAGCTTTCATTTCATTAAGCATTAAATAAGAGTAGAGGTTATTTTTTTTGATATAACGGAATTGCAACGTTTTTCATGTTTCTTGTAAACTGTAACGTTTTGATATATACAATAGTTTTTTCTTATCATTTGCTATAAAAACCCAAAATGTAGGTTTCAATGATTTTGCTAGTTATCGTGATATATAGGTTTTCCTTTCAAAAAGAAGTTTAAAAACCTCTTTTTAGGGAATAATTTGCACCTAAAGTGTTTCATTTCTTAAATAATAAAAAAAAGGAGTATAGGTTTTTATTTGAATAAAGATATTGCAAGCGTTTTTAAAATTTCTTTTAAACTGTAGCGTTATTGAATTACAAGTAGTTTTTCTTATCATTTACTATAACCAAAAATGTAGTGTTTTCAATGTAAGCTATTTATCGGTGAATATAGCTTTTTCCTACAAATTGAAGTATAAAATCCCTTTTAGTATAATTTTCACCTATAATAGCTTCATTATTAGCTATAAATAGAAGAGTAAGAGGTTTTTATTTGATATACGGTATATTTCAAGCGTTTTCAAGTTTTTTGTAAACTGTAGCTTATTTTTTATATTAAAAATAGTTTACTTATTATATTGCTAAAACCATAAATGTCGGTTTTCAAGATTTTAGCTATTATCAGAAAATATGCGTTTTTTTACAAATTTAAGTAAAATCCTTTTTTTTTTGAAAATTTTCAAATATAAGTATTACATTAATTTAAATTTAAAAAGAAAAGTAAGAGGGTTTTTTATTTTGGTTTAAAGGGATATTGCAAGCGTTTTTTTATTGTTCTTTTAAACTGAGCGTTTTGTTAATACAGAGTTTTTCTTTCAATTTTATAAAACCCTAAAAAGTAGTGTTTTAAAGAAATTTGCTTTAATCATGTATAGCGTTTGCCCACAAATGAAGAAAATCCTCTTGTTAAATAATTTGCCCCCATAAGTAGCTTACATTTCTTAAATATTAAAAAGCAAATAAAAGGTTATTTATTGTATATAACGGTAATTGCAAGCGTTTTTTATAGTTTCTTCTAAAAATGTACGTTATTTTATAAAACAAGTAGTTACTTTATGTATTCTAAAAGCCATAAAAGTAGTGTTTTCAATGATTTTAGCTATTATCGTGAATAAATGTTTTCCTACAAAATTTAAAATATAAAAACTTTTTTTTTTTAAAAATTTGCACTTAAGTATTTCAACATTAAGTTTAAATAGAAGAGTACGAGGTATTTATGGGGGATTAACGGGAATGCAAGCGTTTTTCATAGTTTTTGTAAACAGCGTTATTTAATACAAATATTTTTCTTATATATTTCTAAACCCCAAAAAAGTTTTGGGTTTTTAAAGATATTAGATTTTTCTATATTAGTGTTTTCCACAAATTGAAATAAAATCCTTTTTTGAAAAATTTTACCTATAAGAAACTTTCATACATTAAGTAATAAAAAAAAGGTAATAGGTTTTTTGTGATATAAAGGGATTTGCCAAAGGTTTTTCAATTTTTTTGTAAAAATGTAGCGTTATTGTATATATACATGAGTTTTTCTTACAATTGATAAACCCATAAAATGTATGTTTTCAATTTTTATTTGTTATCAGTGAATATGTGTTTTCCTACAAATTGAAGTTTAAAAACCTTTTTTTTTTGAATAATTTGCAAAAATAAGAACTTAATTACATTAAGCTATTAAATAAAAAAGTAAAGGCTTTTTATTTGATATAAAGGATATTGCAAGCTTTTCATTTTTTCTTGTAAACTGTGCGTTGTTGATATTTCAAGTAGTTTTATTATCATATTTTTATAAACCCATAAAAAATAGTGTTTTCAATGATTTTAGCTAGTTATCAGTGATATATAGCTGTTTTCTACAAATTGAAGTATAAAATACTTTTTTAGAATAATTTGCAATATAAGTAGCTTACATTACATTAGCTATTAAATAAAGAGTAAGAGGTTATTATATTGTGATATAATCGTATATTGCAATTGTTTTTCATTGTTTCTTGTAAACTGTAGCGTTATTGTATATATACAAGTAGTTTTACTTATCATATTGCTATAAACCCATAAAATGTAGTATTTTAAATGATTTTAGCTAGTTATCGGTGATATATAGCTGTTTTCCTACAAATTGATGTATAAATTCCTCTTTTTAGAATAATTTGTACCTATAAGAAGCTTACATTACATTAAGCTAATAAATAGAAGAGTAATAGCTTATTTATTGTGATATAACGGTATATTGCAAGCATTTTTCATAGTTTCTTGTAAACTGTAGCGTTATTGTATATATACATGTAGTATTACTTATCATATTGCTATAAACCCATAAAATGTAGTGTTTTCAATGATATTAGCTATTTATCGGTGATAAATAGCTGTTTAACTAAATATTGAAGTATAAAATCCTCTTTTTAGAATAATTTGCACCTATAAGTAGCTTACATTACATTAAGCTATTAAATAGAAGAGTAGGAGGTTATTTATTGTGATATAACGATATATTGCATGCGTTTTTCATAGTTTCTTGTAAACTGTAGCGTTATTGTATATATACAAGTAGTTTTACTTATTATATTGCTATAAACCCATAAAATGTAGTGTTTTCAATGATTTTACCTAGTTATCAGATAAATATAGCTGTTTTCCTACAAATTGAAGTATAAAATCCTTTTTTTTAAATAATTTGCATATATAAGTAGCTTACATTACATTAAGCCATTAAATAGAGGAGTAAGAGGTTATTTATTGTGATATAACGGTATATTGCAAGCGTTTTTTTATAGCTTCTTGTAAACTGTAGCGTTTTGTATATATACAAGTAGTTTTACTTTCATATTGCTATAAACCCCTAAAATGTTGTGTTTTTTAATGATATTAGCTATTTATCGGGGATATATAGCTGTTTCTACAAATTGAGATAAAATCCTCTTGTTAGAATATTTGCACCTATAAGCTTACATTACATTAAGCTATTAAAGTAGATAAGAGTTATTATTGATATAACGGTATTTAACTTTATTATTCATAGTATCTTCTAAATGTAGCTTATTGTATATATACAGTATTTACTTATTTATGCTATAACCCATAAAAATGTTTGTTTTTCAATGATTTTAGCTAGTTTCAGTGATATATAGCTGTTTCTCAAATGAAGTATGATCCTTTTTTTAGAATAATTTGCACTTATAATGTTTACATTAAACTGTAGCGTTTAAATGAAGAAGTAGTTTTATTGTGATATAACGGTTTTATTGCCAAGCGTTTTTATATTTCTTGTAACTGTAGCGTTATTGTATATTACAAGTAAGTTTAACTTATTTATAAATTTCTATAAACCCATAAAATTTGTTTTCAATGATATTAGCTATTTATCAGGTGATTATGTGTTTCCTACAAATTGAAGTTAAAATCTCTTTTTAGAATAATTTTGTCACTTAAAAGTTACTTACATTAAGCTAATAAATAGAAGGTCAATAGTTATTTATGTGATATAGACTGGTATATTGCAAGCGTTTTTCATAGTTTCTTGTAAACTAGTAGCGATCTTATATACATGTATTTTACTTATCATATGCTATAAACCCTAAAATGTTGTGTTTTCATGATATTAGCTATTTTATCGGTTATATAGTGTTTTCCTACAAATGAAGTAAATTCTTTTTTAGAATAATTTGCACCTAAAAGTAGCTTCATTACATTAAGCTATTAATAGAGATAAGAGGTTATATATGTGATATAACGGTATATTGCAAGCGTTTTTTCATAGTTTCTATAAAATGACGTTATTGTATAATAAGTAGTTTTACTATATTATTGCTATAAAGCCATTAATTGATATGTTTTAATTTTAGCTATTATAGTGATATTAATAGCGTTTCAAATTTAATAAATCTTTTTTAGAATATTGACTAATAATTCTACAAAGCATAAAATAGAAGAGTAGAGGTATTTTTGTGATATAACGAATTAAGCGTTTTATAGTTCTTGTAACTAGCGTTTTCTATAAATGATTTAATCTATTATAATAAACCCTAAATGTTATTTCGATATATAATAGTGAATAATTATTGTTTAACTATATCAAGTTCATATTCCTTTCTTTAGAATATTTACTATAATTTACTTACAATTACTATTAAGCTAAAATGAAAAGTAAGAGAAATTTATGTGATAAAACGGTATTTCCAGTTTATTAAGTTTAATAACTGTAGGATAATTGTATATACATGTAGTTTACTTACATATGCTATAAACCCTAAAAGTAGTGTTTTCAATGATATTAGCTATTTATCGGTGATAAATAGCTGTTTACTAAATATGAGATAAAATCCTTTAGAAATTGCACCTATAGTGCTCATACTTAAGCTAAATCTCTTTTTAATATAA
>JACEEZ010011801.1:0-15763 GCA_016584305.1 Chionoecetes opilio
TACTTAAAAATTAAAAAGTTAAAAAAAAAAAAAAAAAAAGCTTAAAATTCCGAAAATTAAATTATTACCTTATTTTTTGGTTAATGTAATTAAAGTTTTTTGTGAATTTTATTTAAAAAAAAAAGGATTGAACTTCAATTGTGAAAACGTATATACCGTTTAAAAATCTTAAAAAAAATTTTGGGGTAAAAACTTATAGAAATTAAAAAAGAAATTAAACAAAAAAATGTCAAAATTACTTATACCCTTATTTTGTAAAATTTAAAATTGGAATTTTTTTTTTAAAAAATTGTTTTTTTTTAAAAACTACTTAAACTTTAAAAAAAATAAGTTTAGATTATATTGTATAAGGTATATTCCTTTTTTTTTCATGTTTCTTTTAATTGCTTTTATATTATAAAAAATTTCCCCTTATAAAATTTTTATACCCTAAATTGTCTTTTCAAGATTTAAATTTGTTGGGTGAAATATTTTTTTCTAAAAATTGAAGTATACTCCTTTTTTTAAAAATTGCCCCTTAAAAGCTACAACTTAACAAATAAATAAAGAGGAATGGGTTATTTTTTTTGATATAAAGGTAATTGCAAGCGTTTTTCAAGTTTCTTGAAAACGGGGTTTTATGTTTTTATACAAGTAATTTTCTTATCATATTGCTATAAACCAAAAAATGTGTGTTTAAATGATATTAGTAGTTATCGGGAAAACTGTTTCCTAAAAATTAAAGTATAAAATCCTCTTTTTAGAAAATTTAAACACCATAAACTTACTTAATTAAGAAAAATAGAAAGAGATAGGTTATTATTGTATATAAGGTATTTTGAAAGGTTTTTCATGTTTCTGCAACGTAGCGTTATGTATTATATACAAATTTTTACTATCATATTGTATAACCTTAAAAAAATATGTTTTCAATGATTTTTTGCTAGTTATCGTGAAGGTTGTTTTTTCTACAAATGAAGAATTTTTTTTTACTGACTAAAAAGCCTTTGATATTTTCAAACTATATTTACAAAAATTTAAAGCTAAAATATGTATTTTGCATGAAATTTTGTATCAATTTTAAACTTAAAACAAAATTTTTTTAAGTATTTTAAAGTATTTTGAAAGGCAAAAAAGTCGAAATTTGAATTTTTTTAAGCACTTTTCAAACTAATTTTCAAAATTAGAGGTTAAAAAATTGATTTTCATGAAATTTAGGGATCAATTTAATCTTAATAACAACGTTTTTTTAAGTTTTTTAATGTATTTTTTTTAAGGCTAAAAAAATTTCCCAATTGACATTATTAGCACTTTTTCAAAAATTTTACTTTACAATTTATGACTTAAAAATGATTTTTATAAAAATTATGTATCAATTTTAATTTAGAAACAACGTTTTTCAAGTGTTTTTTGGGTTTTTTTAGGGGCTAAAAAATGTCGAAAATTGACATTATTTAGCCCTTTTTTTTTATAGAGAAATTAAAATGGGATTATAGTTTTTTCGTAAGAAATTGTATTTTAAAAATACTTTAAACTTTAATAGGAGTTTAGCTCTATATTTTGATAAATTGTATATTACCCGTGTTTTTTCTAGTTTGTTTTTAATTGTAGTGTAATATCATTAATAGAAGGAATTTTCTTTATATAATGCTTATACCCTCAAAAATGTGTTTTTTTAATGATTTTTAGTAAGTAATTCCGGTGATATATAGATGTTTCCTACAAATTGAAGTAGACAAATCCTTTTTTTAGAATAATTTGCACCTATAAGAGCTTTACATTACATTAAGCTAATAAATATAGAGTAATGCGGTTATTTATTGTGATATAACGGTATATTGCAAGCGTTTTTCATAGTTTCGTGTAAACTGAGCGTATTTTATCTATACAAGTAGTTTTACTTATCATATTGCATAAACACTAAATGTATTGTTTTCAATGAATTAGTAGTTATCGGTCGATGATATAGCTGTTCTGCAAATGACAAGTATAAAATCCTCTTTTTAGAATAAGTTGCACCTATACGAGCTTACATTACATTAAGCTGATAAATAGAAGATTTAAGCGGTTATCTATTGTATATTCAATTTGTAGGAAAACAGTATATATCACCGATAACTAGCTAAATCATGACAACACTACATTTTTAGGGTTTATAGCAATGATAATGTATAAAGTACTTGTATATATACAATAACGCTACAGTTTCCAAGCACAACTATGAAAAACCCGCTTGCAATATACGGTTATATCACAATAAATACACTATTATCTTTTATTTATTTGGTTAATGTAATGTAAGATTCTTATAGGTGCCAATTTATTTAAAAAAAAAAGGATTGTAGACTTCAATTTGTAGAAAACAGCTATATATCACGATAACTAAGCTAAAATCATTGAAAGAAACACATTTGAGGGTTATAAGCCAGTATCAGCAATTATAAAAGAACACATAAAGCATTAAAATGTCGAAAATTGAACATATTCAGCCGTATTTTGATAGAGAAATTCAAAATGTGGCTATTATAGTTGTTTTCGTTAGAAATTGCTATTTTAAACGACTGTAAGCTATATAAGGAGTTGAGACTCTAATATTGTGATACCAAGGGTATATTACACTTGTTTTTCATAGTTTTTTTAATGCAGTGTCTATCATTAATAGAAGGAATTACCTTATGATAATGCTTTATACACATCAAAATGTGGTCTTTTCACTGATTTTAGCTTGGTTTAACCGGTGATAATATAGCTGTTTTCTACAAATTGAAGTATACAATCCGTTTTTTAAATAATTTGCACCATAAGAAGGCTTACATTACATTAACCAATAAATTATAAGAGTAATAGGTTATGTATGTGAATAACGGTATATGCTAAGCGTTTTTTCATAGTTTCTTGTAAACTGTAGCGTTATTGTATATATACAAGTAATTTTAACTTATAAATATTGCTATAAACCATAAAATGTAGTGTTTTCAATGATATAGCTAGGTATCGGTGATATATAGCTGTTTACCTACAAATGAGTATACAATCCTCTTTTTAGAACAATTAGCACCTATAAGTAGCTTACAACATTAAGATAAAAATAGAGAGTAATAGGTTATTTATTGTGATAAACGGTATATTGCAAGCGTTTTGCATAGTTTCTTGCAAAACTGTAGCGTTAATTGTTCTATATACAAGTATTTTATATCATATGCTATAAAACCCATAAAATGTAGTGTTTTCAATGATATTAGCTAGGATCAGTGAAAGAGTGTTTTTTTCTACAAATTGAACAGTATATTTCGTTATATCTATAGCTAAATAGGCCTTTGATATTGCTACAACTAATTTTACAAAATTAATAGCTAAAAAATATGTATTGTGCATGAAATTTAGATATCATTTAATCTTTAAAAACAATATTTTTTCAGTATTTTAATGTATTTTGAAAGGCTAAAAAAGTCGAAATTTGACATTATTAAGCACGTTTACACAACTATATTTTTCTAGATTATGAGGTTAAAATATGTATTTTTCATGAAATTTAGGTAATCAATAGTAATCTTAATAACAACGTTTTTCAAGTATTTTAATGTATTTTTTAGGGCTAAAAAAGTCCGGATTTGAATTATTCAGCACTTTTACAAAACTATACTTACAATATTATGAACTTAAAAATATGTATTTTTCATAAAAATTAGGTATCAATTTTAATCTTAGAAACAACGTTTTTTCAAGTGTTTAATGTATTTTTGAGGGGCTCAAAATGTCGAAAATTGACATTATGCAGCCCTTTTTTTGATGTAGAGAAATTAAAATGTGGTATTATAGTTGTTTTCGTAAGAAAGGCTATTTTAAAACTAGTAAGCGTATAATAGGAGGTTGAGACTCTATATTGGTGATAAAATTGTATATTACACGTGTTTTTCATAGTTTTGTTGTTTAAATTGTGAGTGTAATATCATTATAGAAGGAATTTACCTTTATAATAATGCGGTATCCGTCAAAAGTGTTCTTTTAATGATTTTAGCTAGTTATCGTGATATATAGCAGTGTTCTACAAATGAAGGAGACAATCTTTTTTTTAGAATTAATTTGCACTATAAGTAGCTTACATTACATTAAGCGAATAATTAATAGAGTAATGGGTATTTTGTGATATAAAGGTATATTGCAAGCGTTTTTCATAGTTCGTGTAAACTGTAGGCGTTATTGTATATATACAAGTAGTTTTACTTATCCATATTGCTATAAAACACATAAATGTATTGTTTTCAATGATATTAGCTAGTCTCCCCCCCCCTCCCCCCCCCGGTGATATATAGCTGTTTTCTGCAAATTGAAGTATAAAATCCTCTTTTTAGAATAATTTGCCACCTATAAGTAGCTTACATCTACATTAAGCTGATAAATAGAAGATTAAGAGGTTATTTTATGTATACTTCAATTTGTAGGAAAACAGCTTAATATCACGATAAACTAGCTATATCATTGAAAACCACTACATTTATGGGTTTTATAGCAATATGATAAGTAAAATTACTGTATATATACATAACGCTACAGTTTAAAGAAACTAGAAACACGCTGCAAATATCAAGTGATATCACAATAAATAAACGATTGTACTCTGAGAGCCCTTTAATTTCGGGTAATGTAATGTAAGCTTCTTATTAGGTGCACAATTATTTAAAAAAAAAAAGGATTGTATACTTCACTTTGTAGAAAAAAGCTAATATCCCGATAACTAGCTAAAATCATGAAAAGAAACACATTGTTGAGGGTAAAAGCATTATCGCAATTATAAAAGAAAACATAAAGCATTAAAATGTCGAAAATGACATTATTCAGCCCCTATTTTGATAGAGAAATCAAAATTTGGTATTATAGTTGTTTTGTTAGAAATTGCATTTAAAAACTACTGTAATGCTTATAATAGGAGTTGAGGACTCTATATTGTGATACAATGGTTATATTACACCTTGTTTCATAGTTTCTTTTAAATTGCAGTGTTATATTCATTAATAGAAGGAATTTACCTAATGATAATGCTTTATACCCTCAAATATGTTCTTGTCAATGATTTAGCTTGGTATCGGTGATATTATAGCTGTTTCTACAAATTGATGTATTTTTTTTTTACAATCCTTTTTTTTTAAATATTTGCACCTATAAGAAGCTTACATGAACATTAACCAAAAAAAATATAAGAGTTAATAGGTTATTTATTGTGACTATCAGGTATATTGCAAGCGTTTTTCAATAGTGTCTTGTTAAACTGAGCGTTGTATATATACAAGTGATTTTATTATCATATTGCATAAACCCATAAAATGTAGTGTTTTCAATGATATTAGCTATGTTATCGGGATATATAGCTGTTTTTACCTACAAATTGAAAGTATACAATCTATTTTTAGAACATTAGCAACCTATAAGGTAGCTTACATTACCATTAACCAAAATAAATATATGAGTAATAGGTATTTATTTGGATATAACGGTATATTGCCAAGCGTATTTTCATAGATTTCTTGCAACAACCGTTTTTAGCGTTATGTATATAATATACAAGTAGTTTTACTTATCATATTGCTATAAGCACATAAAATGTAGTGTTTTCAATGATTTTAGATAGTTATCAGTGAAGAGTTTTTTTTTTCTACAAATTGAAGTATATTTCTTTATATCTGTAGCTAAATAGCTTTTGATATTTTGCTGCAACTATATTTTACAAAATTAATAGCTAAAAAAATATGTTATTTGCATGAAATTTAGATAATCAATTTTAATCTTAAAAACAATATTTTTTCAGTAATTTAATGTATTTGAAAAGGCTAAAAAAGCGAAATTTGACATTATTAAGCACTTTTACCACAACTCTATTTTTCAATATTATGAGGTTAAATATTATGTATTTTTCATGAAATTTAGGTATCAATATAATCTTAATAACAACGTTTTTTCAGTATTGTAATGTATTTTTTAAGGGCTAAAAAAATGTCCGAATTTGACATTATTCAGCATCTTTTTACAAAAAACTATACTTTACAAATATTATGAACTTAAAATATGTATTTTTCATAAAAAATTATGTATCAATTTTAATCTTAGAAACAACGTTTTTTAAAGTGTGTAATGTATTTTGAGGGCTAAAAAATGTCGAAATTGACATATTCAGCCCTTCTTTTGATAGAGAAATTAAAATGTGGTATTATATTTTTTTCGTAAGAAATTGCATTTTAAACTACTGTAAGCTTATAATAGGAGTTTGAGACTCTATATTGTGATTAAAATTGTATATTACACGTGTTTTTCATAGTTGTTGTTAATTGTAGTGTAATATATAATAGAAAGGAATTTACTTATAATAATGCTTTATACCTCAAAAGTGTCTTTTTAATGATTTTAGCTAGTTACGGTGATATATAGCTGTTTTCCTAAAATTGAAGTAGACAATCCTTTTTTTAGAATAAATTTGCACCATCAGTAGCTTACATTACATTAAGCTAATAAATAATGAGTTAATGTTTATTTGATATAACGTATATTGCAAGCGTTTTCATAGTTCGTGTAAACTGTAGCGTTATTGTATATATTACAAGTAGTTTTAATTATCATATGTATAAACACATAAAATTATGTTTTCAATTGATATTAGCTAGGTATCGGTGATAATAGCTGTTTTCCTGCAAAATTGAAGTATAAAATCCTCTTTTTAGAATAATTTGCACCTATAAGTAGCTTACATTACATTAAGCTGATAAATAGAAGATTAAGAGGTTATATACCTGTATACTCTCAATTTGTAGGAAAACAGCTATATAACACGAAACTAGCTAATATCATGAAAACACTCATTTTTGGTTTATAGCAAGATGATAAGTAAAATTATTGTATATATAAATAACGCTACAGTTTACCAAGAAACTATGAAAACGCTTCGCATATATACCGTTATATCACAATAAATAACCTATTAACTCTTATATTTATTTGGTTAATGTAATTGTAAGCTTCTTAATAGGTGCAATGTATTTAAAAAAAAGGATTGTTATACTTCAATTTGTAGAAAACAGCTATAATTCACCGATAAACTAGCTAAAATCATTGAAAAAGAACACATTTTGAGGGTATTAAAGCATTATCAGCAATTATAAAAGACACATAAAGCATTAAAATGTCGAAAATTGACCTTATTCAGCCTTATTTGATAGAAGAACATTTCAAAATGTGTATTATAGTTGTTTTGTTAGAAATTGCTATTGTAAACTACTGTAAGCTTATAATAGAGTTTGAGGACTCTTATTGTGATACAATGGTATATTACACTTGTTTTTTCATAGTTCTTTTTTAATTGCAGTGTATACATAATAGAAGGATTTACCAATGATAATGCTTTATACCCTCAAAAATGTGTTCTTTTCAATGATTTTAGCTTGGTATCGGTGATAATATAGCGTGTTTTCTACAACTTGAAGTATACAATCCTTTTTTTTAAATTAATTGCCCTATTAGAAGCTTACTGACATTAACCAAATAAATATAAGAGTAATAGGTTAGTGATGTGATATTGAACGGTATATGCAAGAGTTTTTCATAGTTTTCTTATTAAACTGTAGCCGGTTATTGTTATATATACAAGTCATTTTACTTATCATATTGCTATAAACCCATAAAATGTAGTGTTTTCAATGATATTAGATAGTTATCGGGGATATATATATGTTCCTACAAATGCATAGTATACAATCCTATTTTTAGAACAAATTAGCACCTATAAGTAGCTTACATTACATTCAGCAATAAATAGCAAGAGTATAGGTCTTTATTGTGATATAACGGTATATTGCCAAGCGTTTTTCGCATAGTTTACTTGCAAACTGTAGCGTTATTGTCTAAATACAGTAATTTTACTTATTATCTATAAAACCCAATAAAAGTTAGTGTTTTCAATGATATTAGCTAGTTATCGGTGATATATAGCTGTGTCCTACAAATTGAAGATACAATCCTTTTTAGAACAATTAGCACCTATAAGTAGCTTACATATATATTAAGATAATATAGCTTAATAGCTTAATATACATTAAGTAATAAATAGAAGAGTAATATGTTATTATTGTGGATATAACGGTATATTGCAAGCGTTTTTCATAGTTTCTGCCAAACTGTAGCGTTATTGTATATATATACAAGTAGTTTTACTTATCATATTGCTATAAAACACATAAAAGTAGTGTTTTCAATGAGTTTAGCTACGTATCAGTGAAAGAGTTTTTTTTTTCTACAACATGAATTCATATTTTTATAATCTGTAGCTAAATAGCCTTTGATATTTGCTACAACTATATTTTACAAAATTAATAGCTAAAAATATGTATTTTGCATGAAATTTAGATTATAAAATTTAATCTTAAAAACAATATTTTTTCAAGTATTTTAAATGTATTTTTGAAAGGCTAAAAAAGTCGCAATTTGACATTATTAAGCACTTTTACACAACTATATTTTTCAATAATGAGCTTAAAATATGTATTTTTCATGAAAATTTAGGTATCAATATTAATCTTAAAACAACGTTTTTTCAAGTATTTTAATGGATTTTTTAAGGGCTAAAAATGTCCGAATTGGACATTATTCAGCCAATTTTACAAAACTATACTTACAATATTATGAACTTAAAATATTTATTTTTCATAAAAATTATGTATCAATTTGATCTTAGAAACAACGTGTTTTCAAGTGTTTTATGTATTTGAGGGGCTAAAAAAGCGAAAATTGACATGAGATTCAGCCCTTTTTTTGATAGAGAAATTAAAATGTGCGTATTATAGTTTTCGTAAGAAATTGCTATTTTAAACTACTGTAAGCGTATATAGGAGTTTGAGACTTCTATATTGTGATAAAATTGTATATTACACGTGTTTTTCTAGTTTTGTTGTAATTGTGTGTAATATCATAATAGAAGGAATTACTTTTAATAAGGCTTTATACCGTTCAAAATGTGTTCTTTTTAATGCATTTTAAGCTAGTTATCGGTGATATATGCTGTTTCCTACAAATTGAAGTGGGACAATCCCTTTTTTTAAATAAATTTGCACATATAAGTTAAGCCTACATTTACATTAAGCTAATAAATAATAGGAGTAATGGGTATTTTGTGATATAACGGTATATTGCAAGCGTTTTTCATGTTTCGTGTAAACTGTGTAGCGTTAGTGATATATACAAGTAGTTTTACTTATCATATTGCTATAAACACAGAAAAATGTATTGTTTTCAATGATATTAGCTAGTTATCGGTGATATATAGCTGTTTCCTGCAAATTGAAGTAAGACAATCCTCTTTTTAGAAAATTTGAACCTATAAGTAGCTTACATTACATTAAGCTGATAAATAGAAGATTAAGAGGTTATCTATTGGATACTTAATTTGTAGGAAAACAGCTATATATCACCGATAAACTAGCTAATATCATGTAAACACTACATTTATGGGGTTTATAGCAATATGATAAGTAAAATTACTTGTATATATACAAATAACGCTACAGTTTTACAAGAAAACTATGAAAAACGCTTGCAATATACCGTTTATATCACAATAAATAACCTATTACTCTTATATTATTTGGTTAATGTAATGAAAGCTTTTATAGGGCAAATTTTATTTAAAAAAAAGGATTGTATACTTCCATTGTAGAAAAAACAGCTATATATCAACCAGATTAACTAGCCTCAAATCATTGATAAAGAAACACATTTTGAGGGTATAAAGCATTATCAGGCAATTATAAAGAAAACATAAAGCATTAAAATGTCGAAAATTGACATTATTCACAGGCCCCCTTATTTGATAGAGAAATTCAAAACGGTGGTATTATAGTGTTTTTGTTAGAAATTGCTATTTTAACTCTGTAGCTTATTAATAGTGAGTTTGAGAATCTATATTGTGATACAATGTATATTACACTTGTTTTTCATAGTTTCTTTTTCAATTGCAGTGTTATATCATTAATATAAGGAATTCTACCTGATGATAATGGCTTTATACCCTCAAAATGTGTTCTTTTAATGATTTTAGCTCTGGTATCGGTGTATCATAGCTGTTTTCTACAAATGAAGTATACAATCCTTTTTTAAATAATTTGCACCATAAGAAGCTACATTACATTAAAACCCAAAAAATATAAGAAGTAAAAGGTATTTATTGTGATTAACGGTATATTGCAAAGCCGTCTTTCAAGTTCTTGTAAAACTGTAGCGTTATTGCTATATACAAGTAATTTACTTATCATATGCTATCAACCATTAAAATGTAGTGTTTTCAAGATATTAGCTAATATCGGTGATAATAACTGTTTACCTACAATTGAAAGTATACAATCCTCTTTTTAGAACCAATTAGCACCTATAAGTAGCTTACATTAAATTAAGCTAATAAATAGAAGAGTTAATAGGTTATTTTTGTGATATAACGGTAATATGCAAGCGGTTTCATCAGTTCTTGCAAACGTAGCTATTGTCTATTTACAAGTAAATTTTACTTATCATATGCTACTAAAACCATAAAATGTAGTGTTTTCAATGATATTAGCTAGTATCGGTGATAAATAGCTGTTTTCCTACAAATTGACGTATACAATCCTCTTTTAGAACAATAGCCACCTATAAGTAGCTTACATATATATTAAGATAAATATAGCTTAATAGCTTAATATACATTAAGCCTAATAAATAGAAGAGTATAGGTTATTTATTGTGATATAACGGTTAATTGCAAGCGTTTTTCTAGTTTCTTGCAAACATGTAGCGTTATTGTATTATATACAAGTAGTTTACTTATCATATTGCTATTAAACACATTAAAATGTAGTGTTTTCCCCAAGATTTTAGCTAGTTATCAGTGAAGAGTTGTTTTTTTCTCAAATTGAAGTATATTCTTTATATCTGTGAGCTAAACAGCCTGGATAGTTTGCTACAACTATATTTTACAAATAATAGCTAAAAATATGTATTTTGCATTGAAATTTAGATAATCAATTTTAACTTAAAAAACAATATTTTTCAAAGTATTTTAATGTATTTTTGAAAGGCTAAAAAAGTCGAATCTTGACATTATTACGCACTTTTACACAACTATATTTTTCAATATTATGAGTTAAAATATGTATTTTTCATGAAAATTTAGGTATCAATATTAATCGCATAACAACGTTTTTTCAAGTATTTTAATGTTATTTTGTAGGGCTAAAAAATGTCCGAATTTGACAATATTCAGCACGTTTTACAAAACTATACTTTACAACTATTATGAACTTAAAAATGTATTTTCATAAAAATTATGTTTCAATTTTAATCTTAGCAAACAACGTTTTTTCAAGTGTTGTTAATGTATTTTTGAGGGGCTAAAAAATGCGAAAATTGACATTATTCAGCCATTTTGTTGATAGTGAAATAAAATGTGTATTAATAGTTTTTTCGTCAAGAAATTGCTATTTTAACTACTGTAAGCTTATAATAGGAGTTGGGAGACTCTATATGTGATAAAATGTATATTACACGGTGGGGGGGCTTTTCATATTTGTTGTTAATTGTAGTGGCAATATCATTAATAGAAAGGAATTTACTTTTAAAATGCTTTATACCGTCAAAATGTGGTCTTTTTAATGATTTAGCTAGTTTCGGTGTATATAGCTGTTTTCCTACAAGTGAAGTAGAAATCCTTTTTTAGCAAAAATTTGCACCTATAAGTAGCTTACATTACATTAAGTAATAAATATAGAGTAATGGGTTATTTTTGTGATATAACGGGATATTGCAAGCGTTTTCATAGTTTCGTGTAAAACATTGTAGCGTGATTGTATATATAACAAGTGTTTTACTTATCATCTTGCTATAAACACATAAATGTATTGTTTTCAATGAATTAGCTAGTTATCGGGGATATAACTGTTTTCTTGCAAATTGAAGTTATAAAATCCTCTTTTTAGAATAATTTGCACTATAAGTAGCTTACATTACATAAGTGATAAATAGAAGATTAAGCGGTGTTTATGTATACTTCAATGAGGGGAAAAACAAGCTATATATCACAGATAACTAGTAATATCATTGCAAACACTACATTTATGGGTTTATAGCAAATGATAGTAAACTTACTTGTATATATACAATCAACGCTACAGTTTACAAGAAACTATGAAAAAACGCTTGCAATATACCGTTATATCACAATAAAATAACATATTATCTTATTATTTAATTTGGTTAATGTTAATGTAAGCTTCTTATAGGTGGCAATTTATTTAAAAAAAAGGATTGTCTACTTCATATTTTAGAATAAACAGCTATATATCACCGATAAAACTAGCTAAAATCATTGAAAAGACACATTTTGAGGGATAAAGCATTACAGCAATTATAAAAGAAAATAAAGCATTAAAGTCGAAAATTGACATTATTCAGCTTATTTTGATAGGAGAATATTCCAAAATGTGGTATTATAGTTGTTTTTGTTAGAAATTGCTATTTTAAACTATGTAAGCTTATAATAGGAGTGAGACTTCTATATTGTGATACAATTGTATAATTACATTGTTTTTCGTAGTTTCTTTTTAATTGACCAGTGTATATCATTAATAGAAGGAATTTTACCTAATGATAATGCTTTATACCCTCAAAGTGTTCGTTTCAATGTATTTTAGCTTGGTATCGGTGATATCATAGCGTTTTCTACAAATTGAAGTATACAATCCTTTTGTTAAAAATTGCACCTATAAGAAGCTTACATTACATTAAACCAAATAAATATAAGAAGAGTAACAGGTTAGTTATTGTGATATAACGGTAATTATTTTTTTACAAGCGTTTTATAGTTTCTTGATAAACTGTAGCGTTATTGTATATATACAAGTAAATTTTACTTATCATATTGCTATAAACCCATAAAATGTAGTGTTTTCAATGATATTAGCTAGTTATCGGTGATATATCGCTGTTTACCTACAAATTGAAGATATACAATCCTGTTTTAGAAACCAATTAGCACCTATACGTAGCTTACATTAAATTAAGCTATAAATAGAAGAGTAAAGTTATTATGTGATATACCGGTATATTGCAGCGTTTTTCATAGTTTCTTGCCAAAACTGTAGCGTTATTGTATATATACAAGAATTTACTTATCATATTGCTATAAAAACCATAAAATTTAGTGTTTCAATGAATATTAGCTAGTTATCAGTGAAGAGTTGTTTTTTTTCTACATATTGGAAGTATTTCTTGATATCTGTAGCTAAGAGCCTTGATATTTGCTACAACTATATTTTACAAAATTAATAGCTAAAATATGTATTTTGCATGAAATTTAGATATCAATTTTAATCTTAAAAACACATATTTTCAAGTATTTAATGTATTTTTGAAAGACTAAAAAAGTCCGAAATTTCGACATTATTAAGCACTTTACACACCTATATTTTCAATATATGAGGTAAAATATGTATTTTTCATGAAATTAGGCTTATCCAATATTAATCTTAATAACAACTTTTTTCAAGTATTTTAATGTATTTTTTAAGGGCTAAAAAATGTCCGAATTTGACATATTTCAGCACTTTTACAAAAAACTATACTTTACGATATTATGCACTTAAAAATGTATAGTCATAAAAATTATGTATCATTTTATCTTAGAACAACGTTTTTTCAAGTGTTTAATGTATTTTGAGGGGCCTAAAAAATGTCGAAAATTGACATTATTCAGCCCTTCTTTTGATAGAGACTTAAATGTGGTCTTATATTTTTTTCGTAAGAAAATTGCTATTTAAACTACTGTAAAGATTATAATGGAGTTTGAGACTCTATCTTTGTGATAAAAGGTATATTACCACGTGTTTTCATAGTTTGTGTTAATTGTAGTGTAATATCATTAATAGAAGGCAATTTACTTTATAATAATGCTTTATACCCTCAAAAAATGTGTTCTTTTTAATGATTTTCGCTCGTTATCGGTGATATATAGCTGTTTTCCTACAAATTGAAGTAGACAATTTCCCTTTTTTTAAATAATGGCACTATAAGTAGGCTTACATTACATTAAAGCTAATAAATAATAGAGTAATGGGTTATTTTGTGATATACCGGTATATTGCAAGCTTTTTCATAGTTTCGTGTAAACGTTAACGTTATTGTATATATACAAGTAGTTTACTTATCATATGCTATAAACAATAAAATGTATTGTTTTCAATGAATTAGCTAGTTATCGGGATATTAGCTGTTTTCCCCCGAAAATTGAAGTATAAATCCTTTTTAGAATAATTTGCACCTATAATGCTTACATTACTTTAAACGATAAATAGAAGATTAAGAGGTATTTAGTTACTTCAATTTGTGGGAAAAACAGCTATTTCAGTAAAGCTAATTTTTAAAAAACACAATTTTTGGGGTTTTAGCAAATGATAAAAAATTATTGTATATATAAAAACCACGTTTCAAAAAAATAAAAAACGCTTCTATACCTTTAAATACAATAATCCTTTTTATTTATTTTTATTTTAAATTAAGTAATTTTTTAAAAAATTTAAAAAAAATTTTAACCCAAAATTTTAGAAAAAAGTTTAAACCCCGAAAAAACAAAATATTAAAAACATTTTTGATAAACAAGAAAAAAAAACAAAACCCCAAAAAAAAAAAAACAAAAACCTTATTTTGAAAAAATTCAAATTGGATTAATTTTTTGTTTTTTTGTTAAAAATTTGCTATTTAAACTACTGAAACTTTTAATGGGAGTTTGGCTCTATATTGTGTACAATGGTATATTACACTTGTTTTTAAGTTTTTTTTTTAATTTCAGTGTTTTATCTAAAAGAAGGAATTTACCTAATGATAAGCTTTATACCCCCAAAAGTGTTTTTCAATGTTTTAGTTGGATCGGGGTAATAGCTGTTTTCTACAAATGAAATATCAACCCTTTTTTTTTAAAAAATTTGCACCATAAAAGCTTTCTTCTTTAACCAAATAAAAATAAGAGTAATAGGGTTTTTTATTGTGAAATAAAATATTTGAAGCGTTTTCATAGTTTCTTGTAAAATGTCGTTATTTTTAAATAAGTAATTTTTTCTTTTCATTTGCTATAAACCCATAAAAGTAGTGTTTTCAAAGATATTAGCAGTTATCGGGATTATAGCTGTTTTTCCCAAAATTTAAATATACAATCCTCTTTTTAGACAATTAGCCCCATAAATATTACATTTCTTTTAACTATAAAAAAAGATAATAGGTTATTTTTGTGATATAACGGATATTTTCAGCGTTTTTCCTAGTTTTTGAACTGTAGCGTTATTTTTAAAATACAAGTAATTTTTCTTACATATTTCATAACCCAAAAAATGTAGTGTTTTCAAAGATATTAGTAGTTATCGGTGATATATAGTGTTTTCCTCAAAATTTAAGTATCAATCCTCTTTTAGAAAAATTAGCACCTATAAATACTAATAATATTAAATAATAAGCTTAAAAGCTTTAAATACATTAACAATAAAAAGAAGAAATAGGTTATTTATTGTGATATAAAGGTATTTGCAAGCGTTTTCTTTTCTTGCAAAATGAGCGTTATTTTATTATATACAAGTAGTTTTCTTATCAAATTTCTATAAACACATAAAAAGTATTTTCAAAGATTTTAGTAGTTTCAGTGAAAAGTTTTTTTTTTCCCACAAATTTTGTTTTTTTCTTTATACTGTAGAAACCTTTTATATTTGCTAAACTATTTTACAAAAAATAAAAA
>JACEEZ010011802.1:7500-20000 GCA_016584305.1 Chionoecetes opilio
GTTTCCGTAAAGGGCGATCTACTGGCGATCTTCTAGCTTTCCTAACTGAATCTTGGTCATCCTCCTTAAGGGGTTTCGGTGAAACTTTTGCTGATGCCCTTGACATATCAAAAGCTTTTGATAGAGTCTTATATAGTCTTTGATAGAGACACAAATCTTTAATTTCCAAGCTACCCTCATTCGGTTTCTATCCTTCTCTCTGTACCTTCATTTTAAGTTTCCTCTCAAACCGTTCTATTGCAGCTACTGTAGACGGATATTGTTCTTCTCCTAAATCTATCAATAATGGTGTTCTCCAGGGTTCTGTCCTATCACCCACTCTCTTTCTATTATTTATTAATGATCTTCTAAGTCTAACTCAAAGCCCTATCCACTCTTACGCTGATGATTCTACCCTGCATTTTTCAACGTCGTTTATTAGACGTCCAACTCAACAGGAACTAAGAAATTCACGGAGAGATGCCACCGAGAGCCTAACTTCTGATCTTTCTATAATTTCTGATTGGGGCAAAGCAAACCTTGTTTTGTTCAATGCCTCAAAAACCCAATTTCTTCACCTATCTACTCGACAAAACCTACCAGAAAACTATCCCCTCTTCTTCAATGACACTCAACTGTCTCCTTCTTCTACAATGAACATTCTAGGACTATCCTTTACTAAAAATCTGAACTGGAAATCTCACATCTCATCTCTTGCTAAAACAGCTTTTAAGAAGTTAGGTGTGCTGTGGCGTCTGCGTCCTTTTTTTTCTCCCTCCCAGTTGCTTGTTCTCTACAGGGGCCTTATCCGCCCATGTATGGAGTATGTCTCACATGTTTGGAGAGGATCCACTCATACAGCTCTCCTAAACAGGGTTGAGTCAAAAACTTTTCGTCTCATCAACTCCTCTCCTCTGACTGACTGTCTTCAATCTTTAAATCACCGACGCAATGTTGCTTCTCTTGCTCTCTTCTACCGTTATTTTCATGCTCACTGCTCTTCTGAACTTGCTAACTGCATGCCTCCCCCACTCCCGCGGCCTCGCTGCACAAGACTTTCTACTCATTCTCATCCCTATTCTGTCCATCTTCCTAATGCAAGAGTTAAGCAGTATCTTTACTCTTTCATCCCTTTCACTGGTAAACTCGGAACTCTCTTCCTGTTTCTATTTTTCCACTTTCCTATGACTTAAATCTTTTCAAAAGAAGAGTAACAAGACACCTCCCGAACTAAATTGGCCTACCCCTCTTTTTTTATTTTATTCTTTTACTGTCTTCTATATAGGGACTGACAACTAAGCGGGCTTTGTGTTACCCATTTTTGTTGTGCCCTTGGCCAGTTCCTTGTGATGTAAAAAAAAAAAAAAAAAAAAAAAAAAAAAGACGGCACACACACACACACACACACACACACACACACACACACCACACACACCACACACACACGCACACACGCACACACACACACACACACACACACACACACACACACACACATAACACACACACACACACACACACACACACACACACACACACACACATACACACACACACACACAACACACACACACACATGATGTTGTAAAATGCGACACACAATGGTTCCTGTGTCCGGGGAAGGACGTGTTCCCACCATCAGCCAGGAATACGCTGGAACTATGACACCCTGTATCCGGGCAGTGATAACCGGTGACCACACAAGTTACCGGAGCAGGTGCTGTACAAACACTGGCCTCCCCGTCACTGTGTCACCACCAGCACCTGTCTGGCCGACTGTAAGGAGCAGGCGGTGCATGGTTGTGGCTGTCACTCAACACTAAGGGCCGGGAGATCACTATTTACCCAATTGAGTTGGCGGTGATGGGGCGAGGGAGGGGCTGGTGAAGTCCCCACTGGGCGGGGAGGACGGACAGCGGCGCAGAGGGGCCGGAGAACGCGAGGCCGAGACGGCCAGGGTCAGGCAGTCGCGTGCCGGCCGCCGCCCCACGAACATTCCCGCGGCGCCGTCAGGTACCCGCCCCAGCCGGCACTCCGCGACGTGATACTCACTCCGCCGACGGTTTGTACTCCATCCTTGATACCTAGCTTGCCGTCGCTGCCTTGTGGAAATACTTCTTGCTGCGGAGAGTGGAGTGTTATCTTTCACCGTGCGTGTTGTTATCAATCTGTTGAACAATCTAAGTACAGCGGGGCATTGGGGCGGGGCGGGCAGGGTGATTGGTGCAGTGTTGTGACACTTTTCAGGACGCTATACATGTACTTTGACCTTTTTTGTAAGGGTGATTGAGAACGTCAATGGAGAGACGTAGTTCAATGTTTCTACTTATTTTTTGTTTTCCAGTGAGAATCCAAAGTATTACCTCACGAACATTGTTAACACTTAGTAGCGGTGTGTGCTGCATGCGGTGCGATGGTTGTGTCTCCGGCGGCACCCCATTACACACGCGACGCCGCGCCCGTTTGACTCAGGCCACTTTAAAACGGAGCCACCTTGAGGCAATTAGCACAAGTGGCAGTCATTTGCATGCGGCTAATTCAGTTCCAGGAGCCATAACTCGCGATCAATTGTCGTGTTTGAGGCGTACAACTAACGATGTTTGTTTGAAGGTTAAAAGAAGAAACGGCACGAAATGAATAAACGCCAAATACTGCAATCCACTGCATAACTTACTACACTATACTTGTTTATCGGGTGGGGAAAAACCGGGGAAAGTAGCCACCTTTGGTGGCCCATAACCACCATCATCCCACTACCACCATAAATCATCACCACCATCCCCACCCCCCCACCACCCCCCACCCCTCTCGTGTCCTATCAAAACCCACCACCACCATTAAAATCCCCCACCACACCCATCATTACATCACCATTTTTCCCTCACCCCATCATCCCACCCTTTTATCACCCCCACCACATCTTCCCTTTTTCCCCCCATCACCCTATCACCCACCCCACCACCATCACCATCACTCCCAAACCACCCACCATTACACCCCCCATAAACCATCACCCCATAACCCACTCCATCATCCCCCACCCCCCACCATTATCATCATCCCAACCCCACCATCATACAAAAAAGAAAACTGCGCGGGAAAAACTCTTACCCCACCACAATACTCATGCTAAAAAGGAAGTTGGGGTAAAAAATTAAAAAAAATGAAAAAAAAAAAAAAACGTTGGGATCTAAAAAACTCTCTAAAAACTTTCCCGTCTCCCTACCTTTAAAGATACCTTTATCAGGACGGGTTTGTGCCCCCCCCCCCCCCCCCCGCTGGGACGTGACCTAGGGGGGGGGCCCGGGAAAGGAAAAAGGAGGAGGGGAGGGGGAAAGGAGGAGGTTCCATAGGATTACATGGAAAAAAACAACCCCAAAGGGGGGGAGACCAAATTGGTCCATAGCGAGGGTACTGCTGCCCCTACAAAATACTAACTACCCAACTACTTGTAAGAAAACATTTGGAAAATGATCCCCTGTCCCAAAAAGAGGAAAAAGGAACATGGAATTTTCATAGTCCCAAAAATGAAGGATAGAAAAAAAATAACTACAACTCCACTACCACTACAACTTCGAAACGGGTTGTTAGATGCAAATTTTTTAAAACTATAAATCCCCAAAATTTACTTACAGTGCGCGGTCAAGTCTTTTTTTAATGATTTATTGTGCTGGCCTCCGACAGCATTTGGGTGGTAACTTTTTTCCACGTTTACGACTCCTTTAAAATTGAAATAATTTTTACGGAGATCGGTGGTTTTCAAAAGTTGACCGTTTTGTTTTTAAAACCCTTTATTTTTTTTTTGTACTTGAGTTGAAAGCTCCCAATAGGGGGTTTGATTAAGACATCAAAACCTTTTTTGGAAACTTAAAGGTTTCCCATTTAAAAATCCCCCGGATTCTATGAAACTTAAGGAAAAATATTAAGGGTTTTCCCCAAGGGCTCTCTTCATAAATGAATTTCCCCAAAAGGGTTTGGAAAATTTTTTTGGTTTCTCTTTTTTGCACTGATTCCAAATTTTTGGGTTGATCTTTTACGAAAAAAGGGGGAACCCGAAAATTTTTAAAAAGGCATTTTTCCAAAAACGGCCTAACCAAAGGAAAGTTTTATAATTGTGGGTTTTTTTTACCCGGGGTTTTATGGTTTTAAAAATTCGTTTAATAAAACCCCCAAAATTTTAAATTTTGGGCCTTTTTTTTCTGGAGCTAGGCAATGCGGGACTGGTTTTTTAGAAACTTCTGATGATGGGCACCTAAATTCCCTTTTTTTGCTGTCTTTATTAACGTTTTTTTTGCATTTTATAGTTATATTTGGGGGTTTTCGTTTCCTATTTTGCATTAAATTTAAAAATTTTCAGAATTGAATTTTAATAGCCATTTATTAAATCCAAAACTGATAGTTTTCGAGACAAATTTGGATGAGGGTTTGCAGTTTTTTCTCTAGTAATGCTTTTTTTGCCTAATTGGGGTCATCTGCCCAAATTTTGAAAATTTAGATAAAGTCCCCAGGGCTAAGGTTTTATATTATTTCAGAAAAAAAAGTAGGGCCCAAAACCCAAACCCGAGGCACCCCACTAAAATAAAATCTAAACCAAACAGATGCCTCGCCCTTTATTACTACCCGTTGTTTAAAATTTTTAAGCCAACACCAACCCATGAAATAATTCTTCTCCTAAGCCATTGCCCCCAAACTTGGTCCCAAAAAGTTTGCTTATGGGGGAAATGTAAACGAAGGCTTTTTTGAAAATCAAGGTAAAATTTATCCGAGGGAATTTTAGCGTCCCCGTTTTTAACAAAAAACATTAAAAAAATCAGTGGTTTTTTAAACAGGATTTTCTTATTTTTTGAAATCCATTCTGGGAGTTTGTATTTATTATTTTTTAAACGAGGGGAAAAAAAAATATTTTTTTCCCCCCCCTATTTTTCTTTAAATAGTTTAACAAAACACAAAACGTTTTGATAAATTTGGGGGATATTTCTTTTCGAGGGGTCTTTCTCCCCTTTTCCCTTTAATATCGGTTTTAAAATTGCTAATTTCCCACCCTACTAGGAACAATTTTTTTCCATTTGTGTTTATTGAAAAAAATCTTTAAAAGGGGAGCGAAAATTTTTACTTGACTTCGGAATTTTAAATCGCGGGCCCGGGAGATTTCGCCCCACCCCCAAAGGATTTTGCTGGGGCAAGTCTCAAAATATACTTTGATATTTTTATTACTGTTATCTTTTCCCCATTTCCAGTCTATCCCTTTTGGGGTCCCCGCATACCCGTTTACTGGTTTTTAATAAAAGGAGTTTTGTCTTCTTTTAAATTGGGCGAATACGTTTGTTTCATTGGTTTCGAACGCCCTATATTATTATCATTTCCAAAAATTTTTTATTATCTTTTTAGTGGCCCCAAAACTTTTTTTTGACCCTTTTTTCCCTTTCTTCGAACGTAAATTTAAAGAACCCTTTTTTGGGTTTTTTTTTTGGAAAAAACCTTTGCAATTTTTTCTTCATACCCCACGCTTTTTTTTAGAAACCCCTTTTTAGTCCCTTTTCAGCGACTTTTTTACTCCATTGTATTTTCTAAAACGCAGGGCTGCATTTTATCCTTTTGTTAAAAAAAAAAAAATTTTTTTACCTCGGGGGGGCTTTTTTGCCAAGGGTTTTTTTTGGGGTCTCTTTTTTCATCCAATGGGTCTTTTAAAAGTTATTTTAAACTTTTTTTTACCATGGGAACTTTTTTTTCCCCCCCACCCCAAAATTGGAGTTTATTTTTGAATACATTAAAATTGTTTTCGGCGTCATTACCATTTAGTAGGTAAATCCTTCACTTCGCTTAGTCCCTGGTCTTCGTAAAATCTGCTTTATTAAAAATTTGGCTAAAAACCCCGATTTTTCTGTTGTCTACATTCAATTTATGCCGCATCTATTGCCTGTGATCACTTTTCCCAAAATGTTCACCTTATCGCGTAATCAATCAACTGTGGGATGAAAATAATCTGGATACTATTGTAGGAGGGGAGGAAGGGGGAGGGGAGGAGGTATTTTGGGGCCCACACCTGCGGGAGGGAAAAGAAATTTTTAAGTGGAAGCGTCATTAACAGATCAAACTGTTAACTATTTCCTGCATTTTTATATATGAATGAATGACTACTTTCAAAATCTCAAGAGTAATTTGTTTTCAGTTGAGGGGTAAGAAAAATAAAAGCCAAAATGAATCAAGGTTTAAAGAAAAAAAAGTATTGAAAAAAAAAAAAAAAAAAAAAAAAAAACGTACTACTGCACCCTTCCACAAAAGGGGAAGGAAAGAGAGAGAGAGGGGAGAAGGGAAGAAAAAGATGAGAGAAGAGAGAGGGAAAAGAGGGGAGAGGGAGAGAAGAGAGAGAGAAGAGAAAAAGAGGATAGAGAGAGAGGAGAAGAGGAGAGAGAGAGAGAGAGAGAGAGAGAGAGAGAGAGAGAGAGAGAGAGAGAGAGAGAGAGAGAGAGAGAGAGAGAGAGAGAGAGAGAGCAATTAATTTTGAGTTCAGAACATTTCATTCTTGACAGTCGGGATGGGCTTTATGTCACACTCGATTCTTTGTTATTCGAATTCTTCATTAAATTTTCCTGCACTGGTCACCTTCTATTCATTCTTTTCGTGTCTTATATTTCACTTTGTTTCTCTGGCTTTAGATCGTCTTTCTACGGTGTTATCCATGCAGCTTTATTGAAGTATAGACGGGTAAAAGGGGTAAGCATGTGAGCTATGAGTGTAAAGAACGAGCCACTTTGATTGAACATAATTATTTGAGAAAGATATAGACAGATTATGGTTTACACAGATGATAGCCGATAGTTGGAGTACGATGATATAGTTATGTAGTAAGCGTGACTGTGAGAGTACTTTTTAAGAGAAGGTTTGATACACTTGTGGATACAGATAAGGCAGGGTATCAAGGAAGGAAAAGTGTAGCCGTGCATAAATAAGATGATGAGAGACTCCTCAATCTGTGCTTACGTTATTTTGGAAAAAATTTTGGGGCGGTATTTATCATTCGTATTCCTTATTATATGTTTTCTTGTTATACATTCTCTGCGCTGCAGTTCTAAATATGTTCTTCATGACGTGCTTCTTCATCTTATCTTGTTCTTTCCATAAATATTCATTATTCACAAATTTTTCATTTACTGTTTTATACATTTATCAAAATTTTTTAACGTATTTTTCATTAAATATTTTAAACATTTATCATATTATCAGTTTTTCTGTATATTATATGCTTAATGTTATTTGTGTACACTATTAGTTTTCTGTATTTTAATTACATCCTTTAGTATTTCCTGATGTGTTTTTTTTCTTCGGTTTTTGTTGCAGCATTTTTTCAATATTATCTTTTTACTTTGTTCAATGTTGTGTTCTGCTGTCTTATGTTTTCTTCCTGTTCTTTTTACTCTGTTCAATATTGTGTTCTGCTCTCTTATGTTCTATCCCTGTTCTTTTTACTTTCTATAATTTTGTGTTCTGTTCTCTATTACGTTCTCTTCCTGTTCTTTCTGTCATGTTCCGGCTAGTCACCCACCTCTAATTAAAAACGTTCTGTCTCACTTTCCCTGACCCGGTTCGTTATTAAGCCAAAAACACCACATGTTGGAATAACCTTGCGTTTGCTATGTGAATATTTTCCGATCCTTCCGAAATGCTCTCTGACTTTAGTCTTCTGTTTATGTGTACCTGTGTGTGTGTATTTTGTATTTGTACAGTTTTCCTTCAGTTGTTAACGTGAATCTTTATCTTCACGTCTACGTATATGTCTGCTATGGATATGTGCCTCTGTCCTTTATCTGTGTCTATCCATCCTATAGTTACCGCTTATCTTTGTACACGTGTTTCCAGCTTATTTATGTACCAGTGATCGAATGTCTGTGAACGTATCTAGGTATGTCTTTGTCTGTATTTATCAGTTTTCATCTCCTTTTCCCTGCCTACCTGTCTGTATATATGTCTGTGTGTCGGTGTTTGTCTATTTGCCTGCCTGCCTGTCTGTCTGTCTGTCTGTCTGTCTGTCTGTGGTCGTTCATATCTATCACTCTGGCTACAAATACTAATCAGCTTCTGCTACCTCCACGTCTATACATCTTTTGATTATATTTCGCTATACTCTCTCTCTCTCTCTCTCTCTCTCTCTTCTCTCTCTCTCTCCCCTCTCTCTCTCTCTCTCTCTCTCTCTCTCTCTCTCTCTCTCTCTCTCTCTCTCCTCCTCTCTCTTCTCTCGTCTCTCTCCTCTCTCTCTCTCTCTCTCTCTCTCTCCTCCTCCTCCCCTCCTCTCCTCTCTCTCTCTCTCTCTCTCTCTCTCTCTCTCTCTCTCTCTCCTCTCTCTCTCTCTCTCTCTCTCTCTCTCTCTCTCTCTCTCTCTCTCTCTCTCTCTCTCTCTCTCTCCTCGTCTCTCTCCTCTCTCTCTCTCTCTCTCTCTCTCTCTCTCTCTCTCCTCCTCTCTCTCTCTCTCTCTCTCTCTCTCTCTCTCTCTCTCTCTCTCTCTCTCTCTCTCTCTCTCTCTCTCTCTCTCTCCTCTCTCTCCTCTCTCTCTCTCCTCTCTCTCGTCTCTCTCTCTCTCTCTCTCTCTCTCTCTCTCTCTCTCTCTCTCTCTCTCTCTCCTCTCTCTCTCTCTCTCTCTCTCCTCTCTCTCTGTCCATCTCTCTCTTCCCCTCGCTCTCTTTTCTCTCATCTCTCTCTCTCCTCTCCTCCTCTCCTCCTCCTCTCTCTCTCCTCTCTCTCCCTCTCTCTCTTCTCCTCTCTCAATCTCTCTTATGTGTCTCTCCTCTCCATTTATTTATCTGCTACTTCCTTCATAATCGATCTCCCTCAACGTCTAACCTCGTTTCAACTATTCTGTGACATTCGTAATGGCCAATTTAATAAAGAAATTCCTTTGAATGATTAATCTGGCAGTGCATAACTTTGTGGCGGATCGTCGGTCTGCCTTTGCTCTCGTATTTGTGCAATCTCTTACACAGAAATTTCTTATGTTAATTTTCGTGTGATAACGTGGGGATTTTTTGCCCCTGATTCTGTCTATCTTTTGTCAATTTTTCTCTGCAGTTTTTCTCCTCTTTTTCTCTCTCTCTTTCTCTGGTCTCTAAACTGCTGCTTACTTTTGCATTTCTTCTCTCTTTTCTTCTCTTTCTGTTCTCTCTCTCTCTCTCTCTCTCTCTCTCTCTCTCTCTCTCTCTCTCTCTCTCTCTCTCTCTCTCTCTCTCTCTCTCTCTCTCTCTCTCTCTCTCTCTCTCTCTCTCTCTCTCTCTCTCCTCTCTCTCTCTCTCTCCTCTCTTTTCTCTCTCCTCTCTCTCTCTCTCTCTCTCTCTCCTCTCTCTCTCTCTCTCTCTCTCTCTCCTCTCTCTCTCTCTCTCTCTCTCTCTCCTCTCTCTCTCTCTCTCTCTCTCTCTCTCTCTCTCTCTCTCACACACACACACACACACACACACCTGCTTACCTTCACTCACCAAAAGCAGGTTTAGTAGCACACCACCTGTCTGAGACCCAAAGATCCCCTCGGTGTGTTTTTTTAACTCTTTTTCTTTCCTTCACTTCTCCGATAAGCAAAGGTCCGCACAAAGAACCACAAATGAAATACGCTCCCTGCGTATCCCCGGGCCTTGTTTTCTCGCTACTTCTCTTGTTCTGCGTGTCCTCGTACACTTTACAGTTTCCAGCACATTATGTATTTTTTATGTTTACCTCTTTATGTGGATGCGTCTTGAAACTCCACAAACTATTTTTCTCCACGTCTTTCATTTAAACCTGCCAGCATTTTATTTTCCTCCGCCGCTCTTAATATTTTACACCGAGCATCGTTTTTCTTTTAGTTTCTCAGTGGCTTTCTTTCTTCAAGTTCCTCATTCTCTTTCCGTGAATATTTTTCTTCCTTGTTATTTACAGTGTGTATTGTATTGTTATGTTAGGTCAGTGCAGAGGAAGGCAGCGGCCAACACGGGGATGGTTCAAGGAGGGTGTATCAGGATTGAACGTGCACTGGAGAAGCCCCTGGTGTGGTTGGCATGCCGCCACGACATCCTGGAAGTTGTTCTGAAGGATGTCTTCGAGGCTTGCATAGGTCCATCATCTGGCCCTAACATCGCCCTTTTCTAGAGGCTCCAGAATCGTTGGCCTATCGTTGACCAGAGCTGACCATAGCCCCTGACACCGACCGCTCTGTCATCCGACGAAGAAGCTCACCGCCTTGAGATGCTCGGTAACTTGAAACGTCTGCTTGACTGTGGGAATCATCCACGCGAAGACTACAAAGAGATCATCCTGCTCAGCGTGGCCTACCTCGGAGGAGCAGTCCCTACATCCTTCCGTGCTCCTGGTGCTTACCACATGGCCAGATGGATGGCCAAGGCCATCTACGCCGTGAAGATCATGCTCTTCCATGACCAGCTGGAGATGAGCAGGCAGGAGTTGGCGGGGATCCGTCGAGTTGCGTTCTTTGTGACCATGGTCTACGCAAAATTCTGGAATGAGGCAATGATTCCGTCCTACGCAGCCAAGAACGACCTGGACTTCATCACTGACGTGAAGAGGATCTGCGACGATGGGGTTGCGTCGGTCGCGGAACGTGCCATGCGGCGCCATTTCTGGTACCTTTACGAGAACCTGATCGGACTGGCCATCTTCGATGACCGCATCAGCCCGGAGCAGAAGGAGGAGATGGTAGAGGGATGAAGCGTCCTTTGACGACCAAGAATCCACGGAGCCCCGAGTCGAAGACACCAATCAATCTCAACAGGCCGCTTTCCGCCTTCTGCTCAGTGCGGTCGATGCAGGTCTTGAAAAGTCTACTAGGAGGCCAGCAACCGACCTTCCTTGAGCTGAGTCCTGAAACGTGGAACACGGATTCGTGTTTCAAGTGCGCGAAGAAGCGGGCTGGTGTCCTGAAGGTCACGAACGACCTCGCAGAACGAGGAATAGCCCTCATTCAACGCTTCCCCAGCAATCGGGCAAAGGAAGAACAGCAAACCCAGTTCCTCTTGAAGCTTGCCCGCCTCCACACGAAAGCTGTCCCTAAAAAAACGAAGGCGGAACTCAAGAAGAAGGTGTTGGAGTAGGAATAAATAACTAAATAAACATAACAGATATCTCACATTCGTTTCCCTGTACCTAGGCTCTTCTGAACACGATAGAGTGATCAGAATGCAGATAATGGGTCGAATCTTAGAGGAGCCATCAAAACGTTCGTTTTGTGCGACCATTAAATATTGCCCAATTTTCACGAAAATTTGGTGGAATCACTTTCATTTGACAAGAAACCAGAACAGCATGTGCTGGACTTGATATCATTATATGATTTTCTACTAATACAAGCCTGGGACACCCTACTCCACACCCTTTACTACACTCCCCCTCGACCATTCTCTCTCCCTCTACCACACTCGTTTTCACCTCAGCCTCCTTCACTACTACCACACTACCACTCTCCACCACAGCAGAAGCACACAGCGCCACTTCTCTCTTTGCCTCAACCAAAACACTCTCCATCGAACACGTAGCCATTCTAATCCCGAGAGCTCAACCATCACAACCTCACCCCTTGAAGACCTTAGGTCAACTGAGGTCTATTTGACCTGCTTCTTTGCCCTGTCCTTCTATTTGACCTCCTTCTTTGCCTTGTCCTTCTATTTGACCTGCTTCTTTGTTTTGTCCTTCTATTTGACCTCCGTCTTTGCTCTGTCTTTCTTTTTGACCTCCTTCTTTGCTTTGTCCTACTATTTGACCTCCTTCTTTGCCCTGTCCTTCTATTTGAGCTCCTTCTTTGCTCTGCCCCACTATTTGACCTCCTTCTTTGCCCTGTCTTTCTGCTTGACCTCCTTCTTTGCTCTGTCCTTCGGTATGACCTGCTTTTTTGTTCTGTCCTTCTGTTTGACCTCCTTCTTTTCCCTGTCCTTCTGTTTGACCTGAGCTCCGTCTGTATTCTGTCTCTTCCATTCTCTCGTGAACCATACCCTTCCTGTTTATCATTTACAAAATTTTGTTATAGCTATTTTACTAAGAAACTAATATGTATACACGGGCATACATATATATGTTTTATAATATTGCAGGAGAAGTGAGTGAATACATGGATCAAACAAACAAGAGCAAGAGGATAGAGATCAGAATGAATCATTTAATACTTGCAAAAAAATGTGCTCTACATTCTGGCCGCTTCATACGATAATTGGATGGATTGGAAAGCTTGCCTCCCTCTCTCCATGTTACTCACAGTGGCGCCAAGGCAGGTCATAGTAGGCTATCCTCCGCAGAACAGTGACGGTGCACGCTTGGTAGGGGACGTGTGCACAACAAGACAGGTGCGCGTCCACGAGTGTGTGGGTGTGTGTAGTCACCTAGTTGTATTCACCTAGTTCTATTTTACAGGGCCTAAGCTACGCTCGTATGGCCCCGTCTCCATATCAACATTTTTTATCATTCATCCTTAGTGCTTATTGCTGGCCAAAGCCACCACCCCGGTAGGCGGGTCACAACCCCCGGCTAACACCCGGTACCTATTCACTGCTGGGTGG
>JACEEZ010011802.1:25000-35000 GCA_016584305.1 Chionoecetes opilio
TAAACGACCGATTATTTTGTTCCTCCCAAAAGCCTAAGACAGAACCCCCCCATTTGTCCATAGCATGCATAATTGTGCATTTTATATAGAAGAAATACGGTTTGATTTAAGGTGACATCTTTTTTTTTGCCATAGGAAAGTATAGTACGAATTTTGAATCGAAGGGCACTGATATTCTTTTCTGCCAAAAAATTTTTTCCTCAAAACACGTCAAAATTTTGAGAGTGGTACTTTCGTTTTTTTAATCCGTACCTGTCCCCTCCTTTTCCCCCCCCAAGCCAATCCCCCTTGAGGTTTCTTCTGCCCCGCACCCCTCACCCCCCTTACTCCCCCCCCTACTCCTCCCCCATTCCTTTTTACTCACCCCACCCTTTGGGGTTTCGTCTCTCTCACATTCCCTTTCCCTTGTCCTCACCCCCTCCCACATGTCAGGTCTGGGATATTTATTATACAATTCCGAGAAAACAAATATGAAGTAATATCAAGTTTTTTACCCGTCCCCTTTCTTCAAGTGTCGCCCAACGCTAGATCGAGTGAATAGGTTAAAAACTAGCGTTTTGAACTTGCGATAAGATTTGTCGATATGGCACAAAATATCTTGCAGAAAAAAGAATGAGAAAAATTATAAATAGTAGCCCGGTTTTTGTTTATTTTCTCTTGCATTTGTATCTCACAATTATACATATGATTGTTTGGTTCGTCCTCCCCCTCCTTCCTCCTCGTTTTCCTATGTTTTTCTCCTTTGTTTTCCTATGTATTCCTACTCCTCCCCCTCCTCTTTTCCCTCCTATGTATTCCTTTTTCCCTTTTTTCCTCTGTTTTTCCTGTATCCCCTCCCCACTCCCCCCCTCTTTTTTATTTCTCCCCCTCCTCCATCACCTCCAACTTTTTTAAACCCCCACCCCCCACCCCCCACACACCCCCCCACACACACACACCACACACACACACAACACACAACAACCCCACAAAAAAACACACACACCACACACACACAAAAACACAACCCCAAAACACACACACACAAACACACAAAACACACACCCCCCCACCCAAAAACCCCCCCCCCCACCCCACCACCCCCCACACCCCCCCCCCCCCCCCCCCCCCACAAAAAAACACAAACAAAACCCCAACACACCAAAAAACAACAAAACAAACAAACACCCAAAAAAACAAAAAACAGACCCTTTTTTTTTTTCTTCTCTCTCTCTTCTCTTCTCCTCTCTCTCTCCTCCTCTCCCTTCTCTCTCTTTCTCTCCTACACACACACACACACCCCCGACACACCCACCACACACTAACACACCACACACACCACAAAACGGGAGAGGTCTTTCCCCGGGAAAAAAAAATAAACCCAAGTCTTTCCCAAAAAAAAAAAAAAAAAATTTTTTCCCTAACCCCCTTTCGCGGGCCCGAGCCGACGGATGGAGTTTTTATCTGTATTGGCTCCCAGTAAAGCAAGGCGGCATGCAGAGTGAAAGACAAGGGCGCGGCAAAGGGAAAACATATTTGTAGTTTTCGAAACATGATTGGAGAAGAGAGACCTCGGCGATAGATGAAAAGCGCGGAAAAAAAAACGGGTGGAAAAGATGTGGGTGTGGGGTTGATATGTAGGGTGGATTGTAGTGATAGGTGGGTATGTAGGTGTTAGTATGTAGGGGGTAGTTGGTGATGATTGTAGGTATGTGGACTTGGGGGTAGCCGTATAAAAAAATCTTTTTTCAACATTGGAATGCCAAATTTTCCCTATTTAAAAAATTATTTCAAAGACATTTTTTCATTCCATTTCTGCTTTGGAATTCTTACAATGCAAAATGAAAACTTTTATTTTGCACCCTTACGATAATGTTTAATGAGTACGCAGTGTGGTTTGGTCCTGTTTTTTTCACACCCCAAATATTCCCAAAATGACTGGTGGTAAGCTCTTTCTGATCATTTGGTTTTCATCAGGCACTACACACGTGTCACAGCCTCTACTTGGGCATAAAACTGCCCCATCAGTCCTTCTTAAACCCTGAAGCAGGGCATGGTCTCCCGGTGGGCCCAGCCCGGAGAACCCGTCTCGGGCCTGCTGCCCCACCACTGTTCCCCGCAAGCCTCTGTCACCGTTTCACGACTTTTCGGTGTTTGAGTGTGGATGAGAACTCCGGGAACCTGTATGGCTTACCGGGATCTCCTGGTCGATCCCCCCCGTGAACAGGGAATGCCGGTCGTGCACCTGACCAGGCTCCCAGTGATCAGTGTCTGAAACTGGGCTGACAATTTCAGCTTGGGTGTGACAGTTTACATGGTGCCCCAATCCTCGCCACCCTCAGCTTCAAAACGGGTACGGCGAACCTGGGGTCGTCCCCTCTGATCGCCATCGCGAGAGGGGGAACATTTATTGTCGAACCATGTCCTGCCGCACGTAGAAGGTCACAGTTTTTTGGACTTTTTGGGTTGCGACCCACACTCGAGCTGCGTGAGGAGTGCTTGGGGCCTCCCTAGTCTGTGGTAACCGATGCGTAGTAGAGTTTGAAGTAACCCGCAGGCTTTTTGACTAGGATTTCCAGGAGTTTAGTTCTTTTCCAGTCAGTCCCGCTTTCGGTCCCCCATGTAACGAGCGACTGGCTGTGGGACCATCTGGAGTGGGGCACCTTGCCCCCAAATTTTCTCCTGCAGTCGGACGGGAGAACGTCCCCCTTACAGCCTGGACCCGTGGTAGGAGACTTTCGGGCAGGGACATGTTTACCATGATAACTCAAGTTCTCCGTGGATCTTCCCGCCTGGGACTCCTCTGAAATCGCGTTGATTTATCTCATTCACGCTGGCAGCAGACGCACACTGGAACCGTGAAGCCCGTGCGATGAGGGAGGCCCCTCGTGCTGGGGATAAGGGGGCCCGGGGCAACTCGTTGTGGCAACCGAAAACTCCAAAGAGCTTTCGTCCCAGTCTTTCCCCAAAGGGCGTGAGTACCCCCCTTCCACCCGTGTTGGGCCCCCGTTGGTCACCTTGCAGTACGATCATGAGTCGGTGGGTCATATGTACCCGCGATATAAAAAGCAGCCACTTTAACGCAGGCTTTTCAGGGGGCACCGGGGCCTCTGGTAAAAAATGCAAAGGTACCTTTCCCAAAGGCCCTCTGTCACTGAAAATGCTCCTCCCATCACCTTGGTCAGTTTCCCAAGCTGTCGGGCACCATGCCCCGGTCTTGTCCCTTCCTCCCATCGTAACCCCAAACCAACTATTTTGGGACCCTGGGCTTCCCCGGTCAAAGGGTTCCCGGTGGCCATGGCATCCTGCCCGGCCCTCCTCAGCTTTTTAGGACGCAGACCATATAGAATGTCTGGAGAGAGGTGGCCCTCAGCGATAAGGTCCTGGGGAAAACCAGAAACCCGGAGCGTAGCAGTGGGCGGAACTCGAACCGGATGCTTTCCCGACCCGGTTTTGGGCTGGCTTGTGTTTATCTTTCAGCTGGCCCGTCCAAGTACTGCATCAAAGGGGTGCCCGGGGCCCCAGCCTCTCCCTGAGCAGTCGGTTACCAGTATGGCAGCCTCTTTTCTCCTGCCTCTTTCCTCTGAGTGGCCGGGAACGATCCCCCGTCCCAAACCCCAGAATCCGGTGATCTTCAGCCGGTCCAGGAAAATCTGCTCCTGCAGCTCAAGACGTCTGCCTTTTATCTTTTGTTTTGCTTTTTCAGTTTTGCCTTCTCTTTAACGCTTTTCTCTTTGCGTTTTACTGTCTATTTCGTCTCATTCTTTTTTACCCCCGTCATACATTTCACTCTCCTCCCCAACTTTGATCCCCTGGGTTTACAGCCCTCCAGGTCTAAAGGGAGGGACTTTGCTGGGCCCGGGGGGAGTAAATGCACGTGTCCTCGCGTGGCACGCTGGGGGGGTTGGGGAGGGGATTTTCCGGGCCTTCAAAGGAAAATCGGGGAGGGAAAGGGCCCTTTTGTCAAACACCCTTCTATTCTTCTCCACGAATTCCTTTTACGCTTTAGTTTTTTCGTCTCTCACCCCTTCACAAACCCTTTTCCAAAAATTATTTTCCTTCGGTCACGGACCCTCAATAAAACCCCTGGAGGGCAATCTGGGCGTTTGATTTTTTCCATGGGGCAAAACACCCCCTGGGGGGCAGATCCTGCAATGTCCCAGGGTAAAAAAAAAACCCCCCCCTTGTCAACATCCTCCCGGGTGCCGCTGGTTTTTGGAGAAGGGTTCCCCCCTTCACACGCCGCGTTTTGAGGCACCTCACTCTCAGCAAAAAATTGTCACCGCCAAAAAAGGCGGGCCAACTTTGGGCCCGAGCTCTGTCTATGCGGGTCCGACCCACTTGGTTTTCAAAGGGGAAGCCATCCCGAAAAAAACGGTAAGAATTTATGATAGGTGCAAATGAAAACCTACTTTTGGGGGCTAAGCTAGTTTTGCATAAAATATAAAAGTCCATTTTTGCATTGCAAAAAGTGCTCAAACCAAAAGGTGGAAGCGGACAAACCACCCTTAAAATTCAATTTTACATAAGAAAACACCCTGCCAAATTCGAAATAATCTATATTTCACTTTTAATTGGACCTACGGCGCACCGTAATGTAGGTGGTATGTGGTGTGATGATTATAGGTATGTAGGTGGTATGTGGTGTGATGATTGTAGGTATGTAGGTGGTATGTGGTGTGATGATTGTAGGTATGAAGGTGATATGTGGTGTATGAATGTAGGTATGTAGGTGGTATGTGGTATGATGAATGTAGGTGTGTAGGTGGTATGTAGTCTGATGAATGGCTATACATCTGGCAAAACGTAGTAATAGGTATAAATCAAAGGGTAAAGGGAATAGAGGGAAGGATAACACACACAAAAGTTATAGAAATGGTAAGAAAAAAAGATGGAGAAAAAAGTGAATTAAATCAATGCGGTGCACGATGATGTGTTAACTTTCGATCTGCTTCACAACAGTACCTGAAAAACATACCACAGGAATATCTCAAAAGAAAAGAGTACTGACGGTCAAAGAAAAGACAGTATACTCAATTACTCACAGTAAAAAAAAAAATCAATACTCCCGGTCAAAAGAAGACAGTATACTCACGGTAAAAAAAAAGACAGTACTCACTGTCAAAGAAACGACAGTACTCACGGTAAAAAGAAAAGACAGTACTCACGGTAAAAAAAAAGTCACGGTATAAGAGATAGAGACAGTGAGGTTTGGTGGCTGAAAAACATACCACAGGAATATTCTGAAGATCAAAGAAAAGACAGCACTCGCGGCATAAAAGATAAAGACACTGAGGCTTGGCGGTGCATCAGACGTGCACTCTTTGGCGTCCCTATAAGCCCTCCCTTGTTCCCCCCTCGCCATGGACCCCGCCAGGATACTGCAGATCATCACCAACAGTACATGGATGGGTGAGTACGCAACTATGTATAATCGCCGCACGTTAAGTTGGCGAAAATGTGGCCCCTTCCCTCCCCCCTTTCGAACGCACGGGATTGGCTGAGGTGTTGGGTGTTGGGTGAGAATACCTTACTCCAAGTTCCGCCCTAAAGCCCCAACACTCAAGACCTCAGCCAATCCCGGGCGTTCGATAAGGGTGATATGGGGGCCCCATTTTCGCCAACTTAAGGTGCGACAATTTTTTTTTATTTAGCTTCCCTACCAAACAACTGTACTGATCTATTATTTCCTAAGAAAAAGCTATAATGCATGATTTCTTTTTATTCAAATAAGTTTTTTTTTTTCTCTCTCCTCTCTCTCTCTCCTCTCTCTCTCTCTCCTCTCTCTCTCTCTCTCTCTCCTCTCTCTCTCTCTCTCTCCTCTCTCTCTTCTCTCTCCTCTCTCTCCTCTCTCTCTCTCTCTCCCCCCCCCCCGCCCCCCCAGCACGCTTTTTTAAATTCAGTTTGTGGAAGAAAAAAAAACATGGATCAGGAAAGACCTTCCTTCAATATTCATGCGCTCGAATGCCAATCAAAACATTCAACACAAAAAAAAAACTAGAAAAACATATGAGCATATATAAAAAAAAAATGGTGCTGAATATTAATAACTCAGTCAGACTCGACAATTGTTGTCCCCGCACTCACTCGAGCTCCCACTTTATTATGTTTTCTTGTCTTTTTCTATACAACTCTATAAAATTTTCATAAAATGACGACACATACACAAACTAGCGAACTAACTAAACGAACTTTGCACATCTATTTCTCTTTTACAGCTCCTTTGTTAATGCACAGGCAACTAAATAATTCACGTGTATGGTCAACTATTTCATTTTGTTGATGTCACTATTCTGAAAGAACACTATTAAATCACTAAATATATATATTGTAAAATGGAACCAATGACCTGAGCTTATGGTTGGCTTACAGTCCTTCATTTCCTCCCAAATATACAGAAGCTGGATAGTACAGCTTCTTAGCACATATATTGTTCATTTTGTGAAGAAAGCACGCCCTTTTGCACACGTGTACTGCAACATATTCTGAAGATAATAAGAGGTGGACCCCAGCTGAATTTACATGTTGAGGGGCGTCGCACTATTTTTCAAAATGGCCACCATGAAAATTAGAAATTCACCGATTTCGGCATATCTCCACTTCTAATTAATATTTTTCAGTGATTTCAAATGCCATTCTATGGTTCTCTGACATACTGAAGCCATTTTCTTACATTAGAATGCCATGAGTTGAACCCATAACATGAATATATAACAAGATATTGCGAAAATCAAACCCGATTTGGCGAAATTGGGGCATTTTCGAAAGCTACCCAAAAAAAATCTTTAAAGGGGTTTCCTTTCTATTGCATCCCAAATTGTCAACAAACTACAACCTATTAACATGATTAAGAGGCCACCACGATCAGGGTAACCCCACAACATTGCTAAATAAAGCAATACGATATCGTTTTCGTAGTCAAATTTTTGCATATTTTACATGGTACTGCTGTCGTCTTCAACTACGCACAACCGCCTTCGCATATGCCAACTCTGTGCAGCTGAGGTCATTCTTCTTACCTTGCACTGTCCTCTTGCACGCTTTTCGGCATCCACAACGAATTAGTTTTTGGGCAGGCACATGATGCTTTTGGTAATGCAGTCCAGAATGGCTGCCACCCATGGTCCGTGTGGGTCCAACCCATCCTGTGGGCTGGGAAGAGTACGGTTGCGTGACAGCGTTTGACCCCATACATGTCCACTTTGGTACACTGCTCGCTTCGTGTGCTGCGCAATAGAGCTGCTTCTGTCGGAAAATGTTCTCGAGTGACCGGGGCCTTGGGCGAAGAGATGCTTCCTGGCTTCATTAACAGGGGTCCAGTCCGGGGGTTTTGACTGTAAAGCAGGACCACGAATCTCTGAATTGTTTGAAGTCCATCTATATCAACTTGAATGGTGCTCGGAGTACATCAAAAGCCATTCTGTAAGCGGTTGAAACATGTTCCAGACTCCCAGCAAGTCTTCTTCCCCGTCCTTGAAAAAGGATGAAACTGTGTCGCACCCGGGTTAAACTGTGGAACAATGGCAGAGTCTTGCCTCTGCTTCCCAGGTTTTGATGCGATGCAGTGGGCGCCTAGGTACGGAACGTTTTCCCTGTACCGAACGCAATCCATAACTCCGAAATGCCCAAAAACAGAAGACAACTGAGACAGCCAAACTACTACATCAGTGTCGTTGATCGAAAAATTATTCTTTTGTGGCCTTGGGCGACACAGTGGGCTACGTGGACCATTATACTGTGTCCGCCTCTTCATGTGTACATGGCTGAAGTTTCGTTGTGTCCTTGTCCCCTTGGGTGAATTTTACACTCATTTCAAATGTTGACACAAGTTTTCTTTCCCATCAGTTGGTGCCTCCCGCCCAATGTGGTCAGCCGGAACAGGAAGACTCTTCCTTGTTTAAGTCCACCTGGAGGAAAAACTCCCCAGTTACTGGGGAGTGGTGTTGTTGCTGTGACTCTTCGTCGTTGACGCAGCTCCTCTTTTTTCTCTTGTATTGCATGAGAGAGTTATTTATATATCGATCCCAAAAATGTCCACTCTCTTCACTTTTTGAAGACGTCGACGGATTATGGCATGAACACGGTGTTAGCGTAGCCCATAAAAAGTTGGTTCGAATACCTGTGGGTGGTAGCATGTGCACGATGGCTGCCCCATCCAGCACCTCAGCATCTACATCTGGTTCGGTATCAGGAGCTACACTGTTTGGTTTTGTCGATTGTAGACATCCAACAAGATCTGACTTTGCACACTGCCGTAGATTACCCATGCTTGACAGTGATGGTGGGCATGCGCAACCAGATGTTGACTGCGGTTTTGAACCTTCTTCGATGTTGTCCCAAATAGCTTCAGATTGTTCTTCGGAATTGTGTCAGTCAACGGTTTCTCACACTTGACATCCGCTCTTGCTTGAATGTGTCATACTGAGTTTGGCCCAGTGTCTCCACTGTATGGAGTGTCTGGAGTGCCGAGTTGTCCATCACGACTTTCGTATCAAGCGGGACGAGAGCGTCTCCATCGTCACAAAAATGGGTTGCCCATTCCATTTATTATTCCAGTCAGTTCACGCACATCTTTCATGAACTCTACCTGCACAGCTGTCGACTGCTCATGGTGTTTTCCCTGTCTTTTGCCTTTCCGTTCGTCAAACTCGAAATACCAGCCTGGAAATTTCAGTTCCAGAAAACAACCACCTCAGGAGAGCTGCTGGGTTTTCAGTAAACCTACACCCCTCCATCCCCTTTTAAATTGCTTCGTTCAACTGCTCATGGTTTTGATCCAGAGCGATGGCCGAGAATGAATTTGCCGTCTTTGCACTGTGAAGTGACCTTGTGTGAACTGAGGGTTGGGTGTGCATATGCAGTTGGAGCATATCTCTGATATGCACTGGCAACCACCTGGAGTAGTGTGTGCGGTCCATGGCAAAACCCATGGTACCAGCTTCTCGGCGTCTAGACATACAGTTGGAAAGCCCCTTTCCCTCTTAAAGCTTTCAGAAACTGCATACAAAGTTCCAGGGAAATTTCCCCATACTCCAGTATAATGACTGTGGGTGTTCTTCTGATTGAGTTTTATTCCTTCAGAGAATGCCCGTGGAGTGTCTTCAGCAGCCAGATAAAGCAAATGGTCATGTAATGTTGATATCTTCTCTCTGAAGAATACTGAGTGCAGCTGCTTTTGACTTGGTGAGCCCACCGGGTTCCTTTAAATGCCCACCTCCCATCATCGATTTCCGCTCTACCTGATTGGTGAGGGTGTGCCTCCACGAGGGCATTTGTCCATCCCTCCCTTCAGCCAGTCGCCCAGAAACTGGAAAAGGGGGCCCATCTCAATGTGCAAACCTCCAAGTATTACGACAAATCGTTTCTCGCCATACAAATCAGGCCAACGCCACGGGATCTGTTTGCTGAGTGCATCAGAGGCTGGCCCTACGTGAATACAGGGATCTGCCCTGGGTTGAGATGATGTATGGCCTGCTCTAGTAGTGTCATCGAGTGCCGTACATGGCGACCGTATGAGCCTAGCCCATGGAAGAGCGGCAGCAGAGACGGGGATGCATTTTGGACGGATGGACGTTGTGCTCGCTGCAGCATGATGGGCCCGCCCATGACATGTATTATTTACATTGATCTCAGCTTGGTCATGGAGTCTCCGTACATTCACTAGCCATCCATTTTCTTCTTCCATGCAGCAAAGACGGATTTCGAGCCAGGAGTTAATCCACATCCACCATTGGCACGTAGTACTCATTGGCATCTAGACCAGCTGGTGGGACCTCTGTATATGCTGCGGTAGGGTCGTATACTCGTGGAACTGGTTGTGTTGTCGTACAGGCAGTTTACTCTTCTGTCCATCCCTTTTACAGCCATCGTTGGGTGTTGTGTTAGAGATATAGCTGTACCGTGGGAAACTATCTTTCGATGATCTGGAACTTGTGTTGTGGTCGATGTTATCCCTGCACCATGGTTTAAAAAACCCCGTTGAGCTGTGGAGGACAAACCAGTTTTGTGCACGGTAGAGTCA
>JACEEZ010011802.1:42500-50462 GCA_016584305.1 Chionoecetes opilio
TATTGTCATTACACTATCCATAGACCACTGTAAACCTGGACAGCGCACGGAATATCGGCCTGTCGCACACGGGCCTGAAGTCGGAGGGCCCCTCGGATTCATATATATATATATATACGGATCATATAGACTGGTTTATCAGTGTATATGATATACTGTAGTCTTCGTAAATGTTTGTTCTATAATATTATCAAATAAAAAAACAGTAAAATACGCTAAAGAAATGCCATTGCGAGACTGAAGAAATATGCATGAACTTAATATTCACTTCAACTCTTCGCCATTTAAAACTTTGCGAGTCAACTTTTATCATGAAGGTTATCAATTGAAGCGCAATGTTATTAGCTTTCAATTGATATCTTTAGTGTTCGGATAAATGAATTAGAACCATGCATAAATTAGCGTTAAATAAATAAATAAAATCATCAATCGGGTAATTTTCCCTATTGATGATGTTATTTTTTTTATTTATATATGTGTTTTTCTGATAAATGAATTAACACCATGTATAAATTAGCGTTAACTAAATAAATAACCTCTTCAATCGGGAAAATTACCCGACTGATGATTTAATTTATTCATTTAAAGCTAATTTATGCATGGTTCTAATTCGTTTATCAGAAAACGAAATACATCAATGGAAAGCTAATAAAATAGCGCTTCTATTGATACCCTTCATGATAAAATTTGACGTGCAAATTTTAAGTGGCGAAGAGTTGAAGTGAATCAGAGTCTCGTAATGGCATTTCTTTAGCGTGTTTTACTGCTTTTTTATTTATAGAACAAACATTTACGAAGATTACAGTATATCATATATACTGATAAACCAGAGTATATGATAGTCCATAGACCATCTTTGTGTCGGGCAGGCCGCAGGCCGCTATGCAGCCTGGCAATTTCAAAACATTGTCGCGTGAACAGTCCAGAGATATAGTGGTCTATGCACTATCCTATCAGTATGTTTGTATTACGCACATGATGGCTGCGCGTTGTGTCCCTCAGTAATGGCAGGCATCCCGGTGAGGCAGTTAAGTCCTGGCTATTGGATTCCCGCGGCGTAATGATCTGCCAGGCGACCTAACCCGCCCTGCCAGTGACCCAAGACAAGACCCTTCTCTTGCATTGCCTCGCCTCCCCAGCCTGTTGAGAGGGTTCCATGACCTTGACGCAGCGCACCGAGGTCATTAGCCGCTCGTTACTACTCACTACACACGCGTTAGCAGCTTGACGGAGTGCGGAGGCAGCCCATTCATTAGCCTCGCGTTATAACGATGATCGGCAGAAAGCAAATGCTGCGCTACCCATAACACAGCATTAAGGAATTGGTGAGGTGATGCGTTTTGTTAACATTCTCGCGCGTTGCTGTGTTCCGGTACTCTCAGGTAAATAGGTAGCGGAGAGGTAATCAGTGGAGGAAGCTCTTCTGTGTGATAGGAAAACTTAACATGTTGAAATGTGTCCTGTCGTGAGGCATGTCTGTTATAGTGATGCAACAATTGGATGGAATATATTACGTAGTATTATGATAAGTATTATGGAGATTCAAGGTAAAATTCGATGTAAATGACGCACCATGTACTCAGTTAATAGTCAGGTTCACCGTGTCATGCCGTGGGAATTGCGTGCCAAAAGCGATTTTATTGTTTAAATGCCATCTATAGGGTGTTAATAACAGAAAAACTTGGGTGGCAATTTACTTTTGTGAATTTGGGTTTTTGTGGGGCTTAAACGGGGTACTGTCATTTCGCAGTTTATCGCCCGAAATGAAAGCGCTAATATTGTTATAACTATTTTTATCTCCTAAAATATTAATCAGAAAATTATGAATAAAATCAGGTGTTTTCCTCAAATCATTATTAATTTATGTACCAGATATTTAGTTGATATCTGGAATAATTATTGATGTATTAACAAATATGTTATTTGTACATACAGAGTCTGTGAACCACGATATCCGCCGTCTCTGAACTAGGTTAAGATTTAGTCCATTTCAGCACCTTTTATTGTCTCCTACTATAAAACAATTCTAACTAAATATAAGTAAAATAAATGAATGCTAGGCCTAATCGATGATAGTAACGTAGCCCTATTTTATGAAGTATGTTCTTCCCAGATAAGTATCCAATGCAGAAATAAGTCATCCGTAACTAGAAGATTTTAACAACCTCAGCACCAGTTAGTGTCAGGAATAGTTTTTCTTTTGCTACATTATTTAGGCATATACTATGATATTTACACCATATGATTGTGTATGTTTATATATATAAGAAAAAAACGACAAATGTATGATAAAACATGTAATATTCATGACATGACTTCATAGCACTGATACAAATAAAGGAAATAAAAATATACTTTTCTGTAATCATCACACATTCAAACCACCTTTTACCACCAGTAACTACTCCACTCAACATCTAGCTAGATGAATACTACCAATAGACTAAATGAATGTAAAATCTTAAATGAATCTTATGGGGTCATTTGCTGATCTTAATACATTGGCTAACTGATTGGCTACATGTCATCTTCGTCACAAAATATAGTCTTTCACGTTCCCACAGTCGGTGCATTTTCATAATGCTGTGCATGGCAGGCGATTTTTATGGCATGAACAGTTCACTTTCTCGTGCACGCACCTTTGCATCCACACCTAACTAGTTCAAGTACTGCACGTTGTGCTGGCTTTTCGAGACATTGTACTGGTATAAGGTATTTGTCGTCATTTAGTTTCCATCCATTGTCTGCTGGGAGCAGGTTCTTTGGCCTTGGTTCTTGGTAGGTTTTGTCTCTTTTGGACATCAGGTTGGCACGTTGTATGTGAGGTTTCAGAGTGCTTCGCGTCGGTGGAAGCTTTTCACCCTCCAAGTTCTTGACCTTGAACAGCTCCCATCGAAGATCTGGCAATGTGACGCACAAACTTTTGCTGGAGTATACACTGCAGACGAACGTCGCGACATTGACAACATCAGCTTCAGGAAGACTGTCTGAACATCCAAAGATCTGGAAAGTCTTGATAATCTTGCTGCTCGAAGGTAGTTGCAGGAACTTGGTTATCCACGCTTTCTTCGATATACTGAAGAACTTTCCACCCCAATCCGCGCCAGTGAAGTTGTGCAGTCCTATCAAAGCCTTTGACTTTTCCGTTCCAATCGCAGTGCACCTCTCTTTGATGTCAACTGTCCGGAAGAACTTCGCTCTGCCAGTTAACATCTTCAATTGTCCGGGGATGGTGTGGTTGGCAACAAGATCTATCAACAATAAGAACACATCTGTGTCTGGGGACCACACATACATGTCTCGCGGTGACGTTCCTTGTCTTGCTGCATTGATGACATGAAGCGGGATCTGTGTGTCAGCTTCCTCGTGATTGTGAGTGGACATATTCTGACTGATGATGTTGTTTGCATTGGTATATGCTGATGACCCATACACAACAACAAGCCCTTTATTACTCCCAGAGAAATGCTTCAGCAATCGTTTCCGAAGAAATTCTGTGAGCTGGGACTTGGTGTCTACATGAGATAGCAGAAGCTTCATAGGAACATTGCGTATGTTCATCGCGTCTTGTATTATGAACTTCACTGGTTGTGCTGAGCCTGCTCGCTTGGAACATGTTTTTTCTTTCATAGATCCCGTTATATAGCGGTCGAAGATGATTCGTCCTTCACTGTACCAATTCATCATGTTGTCGATTCTCTTGACAAATGCATCAGCCAGGTCACTAGTTGTATGCATCCCTGGAAGCTTCTTCATACCCTGTACGACCGCCTCTCCATCAATGATGATGACCGTTTCTCTGGCGAACCTGGATTACATCAACCCCAACTCGTCATCGTCAACAGAGTTACTTGTTGGGTGCAGACCGACATAATCCTCGATGGATTCTGGATGTTCTTCGACGTCCTCTGTGGTACCCTCCATTCCCTCATCGTTGGTGAGAGCAACGATTTCAGTTGGTACCTCTTGGATGCGTGGTGTAGTGTTGTCTGATCCAGTTACTGGTGGTGTATATTACTCGATTTCCTTCATGAACGAGCGCTTGTCACTCGGGATCAGCAGTGTCCCATCTGTTGCAAAGAGGGAACGAGGTGTGACCGCCATTACATAAACAAGTATATTTATATATATATATGATTACAGAAAAGTATATTTTTGTTTCCTTTATTTGTATCAGTGCTATGAAGTAATGTCATGAATATTACATGTTTTATCATACATTTGTCGTTTTTTTCTTATATATATAAAAACATACACAATCATATGGTGTAGATATCATAGTATATGCCTAAATAATGTAGCAAAAGAAAAATTATTTCTGACACTAACTTGTGCTGAGGTTGTTAAAAATCTTCTAGTCACGGATGACTTATTTCTGCATTGGATACTTATCTGGGAAGAACATACTTCATAAAATAGTGCTACGTTACTATCATCGATTAGGCCTAGCATTCATTTATTGTACACATATTTAGTTAAATTGTTGTTTTAAGTAGGAGACAATCAAAGGTGCTGAAATGGACAAAATCTTAAACCCAGTTCAGAGACGGCGGATATCGTGGTTCACCAGACTCTGCATGTACAAATAACATATTTGTTAATACATCAATAATTATTCCAGATATCAACTAAATATTTGGTACATAAATAAATGATTATTATATGAGGAAGACACCTGATTTTTTTCAAAATTTTTCTATTAATATTTTAAGAGATAAAAATAGTTATATCAATATTAGCGCTTTCATTTCGGGCGATAAACTGCGAAATTACGGTACACCCCTTTAAGCTCCCACAAAAACCCAAATTCCCAAAAGTAAAAATTGCCACTCAAGTTTTTCTGTCTACTAAGACCCTATAGATGCCATTTAAACAATAAAATCGCTTTTGGCACGCAATTCCCACGGGATCACATTTCAAGTACACGGCGAACCTGACTATAATATGGAGACCTGGGAGTGAATTATTGCTCCTCTCTGCTCCGTCACCGAGGGCGTGGCGACCTCTTAAGCCTTGAGAGAAATATAGAATATATATAGAGAGAGAGAGAGAGAGAGAGAGAGAGAGAGAGAGAAGAGAGAGAGAGAGAGAGAGAGAGAGAGAGAGAGAGAGAGAGAGAGAGAGGAGGAGAGAGAGAGAGAGAGGAGAGAGAGAGGAGAGAGAGAGAGAGAGAGAGAGAGAGAAAAGAGAGAGAGAGAGAGAAAGAGAAAGAGAAAGAGAAAGAATGAGAATGAGAAAGAGAGGGGTGGAAGAGATATATATGTAGAGAGAGAAAGAGAGAGAGAGCCGTGTCACTAAGCTTAGCACTAACTTTGCTAATCAGAGAGGGAAAATTGACGGAGAAAAAAAAAGTTCAGTTCCCAAAAGAAGCATTTTTACTTGCAAGACTTTCATTGAAACTGGATGTACAAAGTCTGAAGATAAAAATGAAACAAGTTTTGGACCTGAGCTGTGTTGAAGGTGTAAAACTATTCCAAAAAAAATTAGAATAAGCTTTTGCGAGAGATACAAAGTTTAAATAGTATACCACTTTTTTTCCATTCCTTTGTATACTTTCTTTTTTTATCTATCAGATAATCATCACCGGTACTTCAATACGAGTTTTAAGACTTACAGTGTGTGTGTAGCAGACTACAATATGTGCGAAACAGACTTTGTTTTAATTAACGTAAACTTCTCCTACATCCGCAACATAAAACTGAGTGACAGAAAGTCGCATAAACCTGCATGCTTGCCTTTGTCAGAATAACACTGGCTACAAAACCACCCATGCCTGATAACAAGGGATTCATGAGAAATATAGGACACTTGTGCACTCACGCAAGAAATTAAGAAAGTAAAGAAGTGCAGATGATTTTTCAATAGTTTTCAAGACCTAACCATTATAGCTGTGACAAGACCATTTTCTTTTCCTCGAGGATTTTGCTCACGGTTGGAGATGAGACAGTCGCGGTGCAGGTGCATGATGTACTGGCCAGGCAGCATCGACCGTGTATCACCTGTCGATAAAGTTGTGTCGACTGTCGCGCCGCCAGTATTGTGAATGCATGACTTTCTCCACTGATAAATTGTTGTCGTGTCTTTTGTCTTTTCTTAGATTTGTTGTTGTTGTTGTTGGTGGTGGTGGTGGTGGTCTTGCACAGTGGTGGTGGTGGTGGTGGTGGTGGTGCACGGTAGTGGTGGTGAATCCCAGACAAACTGCACCCTTGAACGTCCTTAAGATGGATAACAGGCAATCAAGACGTTATGAAGATGGCAAAGTGGGATAAATATGTGGGAGAGAAAGTGGACAGGAAATGATGAAGGCATGAACACTAGATAATGGGTGTGCTCAAAGTGGAAAGTGGTCGTTCAGTGGTTACAATGATATCAAGGTTGATGGCCCGCGAAGCCCAGCGAGTCCAGCCGCGTTATCCAACACAACAGTAAACATCCGCTAGTAGATTGTTATTCCTTTGTTTTGGCAGAATACTTGCCTTGTTTAAGTTTACCCTCTCAGGCAAGCCTCTCTGGATCTCAACTCTTATACGCTTGGAGGAAAATGTACTTTTGACGATGTGAATGTGTAGATCAAGAAAATAGAATATCGACAGGCGTATGACGCTATGCAGATGTGTCAGGCTGGGATTTTGGTGGTCCTATCGTTGCCGTCAGGTGAGTTCATCAGATATTGAGTAGCAATAGAAACACAGTAAAATACACTGTTGTTGGTGCGCGGGTTGTGAGGTCCCGCAGCAACCCTCAGTGGCGGGGCAAACCAACGCTCCATATTTCATGTACCATCATCTCTGTACTGTTTTGCAACCTTTTTGAAGTGAATTACAGCTGTTTCGCGGAACAATAGATTATTCTATTGATAAGCTGCCTGACAAAACTTGCCATGGCTACGTAATTCTATTTTTGTGACAAATACAATAGTAAACTAGGGGGGGGAGGGGCACTCAGTAGAGCGCATACCTCCGCCCGAATATTTAATCAATTATATATAAATATATATATATATATATATATATATATATACATATAAATATATATATATATATATATATAAAATATATATATATATATATATATATATATATATATATATATATTATATATTATATATTATGCATTTAACTCAGTATGAGCGTATACCTCCGGCCGAATATTTCATCAATTGGTTGCCATGGCAACAGTTGTCAATAGATTTCATCCAAAATTAAATCAGTTCTTCCTTATACCAAATAGACTTGGTATACCGAGTTTGGTCCAAATCTATTTGTAACCTTTCGAGAAATCCTGTACACTAACAAACAGACAGACAGACAGACAGACAGACAGACAGACAGACAGACAGACAGACAGACAGACAGACAGACGACAGACAGACAGTCAGACAGACAGATCAGGGTGAAAACATAACCCCTCCAACTTCGTTGGCGGAGGTAATGAAAATGTTATGAATGGAAAGAAAGAAGGAAAGAGAAGAATCAATAGGGTGAAACATTATGTTTTCCTATACTTGCTAGACTCCCAAGGGGGAAAATAATGTTTCATTGAACCCTTCTGGTGCTTTGAGTTCCCAGGTGAAAAAAAAAATAGACTGTTGTCGATGAAAAAAATATGTCAATCTTTTTAAGAGTGTGTTCGGTATATACTTGATAAACACTATAATATTGACATTGAAAGTTGCAGCCTCTTGTTATCGCCCGTGCTTGAACGATATAAATGTGGCATCCCTTTAATAGATAACAGACCAGCAGATGTCTGTACTTGAGGCGTGAACGATAGATAGCTATTTTTATTGTTCACAAAAATGCATTAAAAAAAATACATAGTATACCAAATCGCTCATGGACCATAAATTTACTCTAATCAGGTAATACAAAAAGTAATCCAGTTGTCTATATCTTTTTTTATATGAAATGTATATTTATATATATTCTTTTTAGTTTATTGAAATACATTTTTTAAAAAATA
>JACEEZ010011803.1:10000-15000 GCA_016584305.1 Chionoecetes opilio
CAAAGAATACAGAGAAACATATGCAAAGCTTTTGTAATACCCTCTTTCCATTGTCCTTCCCCTCTTCAGTAACTTAAATTTTCCATAGTCACTTATTTCAAGACCCAGGAAGCGAGTATGGCCTTTATTTACATGACCTTGAAACCATTATACCATTAACACCACTAAAAATACAGAGAAATATATGCAAGGCTTTTGTAATACCTTCTTTCCACCGTCTTTCCCCTTTTCAGTAACTCAAATTTTCCGTAGTCACTCATTTGAAAAGCGAGTATGGCCTTTATTTACATGCCTTGAAAACAGCAAAGAATACAGAGACACATATCCAAGGCTTCTTCAATACCCTCTTTCCACCGTCCATTTTGCAGTGTTATTAATCTATGGAGAGAATTGCGACGTATCTCTTACTAACTTAACGGAAACACTCACAGGAACTACCACGTGTAGGTCTCATGGCCTCTTGTAGCTTCCTTATGTTCTAGACGTAGCGTAGGAAACCTTATATAGCGCGTAGTCATTATTTTTTTCTTTTATACGAAGCACCACAGCTGTTTGTCAACCTACATCTTCGTCAGGTTGTTCTTCACGGTCATACACAGACGTACACTTTGGCACCAATATGATAGACTATAGTAATAATACGAGTGGGAACATAAATAGATTAAAACTATGAATCACTTTGTCTTGGCGTACGCTTGACGATGCTCCGTTGCGTCCTTGTTAGCGAGAGAGAGAGAGAGAGAAGAGAGGGGGAGAGAGAGAGAGAGAGAGAGAGAGAGAAAAGAGAGAGAGAGAGAGAGAGAGAGAGAGAGAGAGAGAGAGAGAGAGAGAGGAAAGAAATCAAAAGTACAGAACCAGGTATAGGGAGAGAAAGAGAAAAGAAAGAAAGAAAGAAACAAAGACAGGTAGGGGCAGAGAGAGAGAGAGAGAGAGAGAGAGAGAGAGAGAGAGAGAGAGAGAGAGAGAGAGAGAGAGAGAGAGAGGAGAGAGAGAGGGGAAGAGAGGAGAGAGAGAGAGAGAGAGAGAGAGAGGGGAAGAGGGAAAGAAGGAAACAAAAGTAGGAGTGCAGGTAGGGCGCGACAGGCTCAGAAAGTACCATTCCATGTAGACGAGAGAGGAATGTTTAACGCCAGTCCGTCTGAGAGGTAAGGGAAGAGACGTAGACTCTTCCTCTCTTCCTCTTCTTTTACGGGTGTGAGGGGGCGACGGGGGGCTGCCTGTGGGGTCAGTGCCAGGCGGGGGGCGTGGCGGGGGAGGGGGAAGAGGAGCGGGGGTCAGGCAGGGTATCTGGGGTAATACCTGTCGTGGTGTCTCGCTGCAGCAGAAGATACAGACGGTTGTTGAGGCCTCGATGGGTCTCTGTCACCACACCCACCGTGCCTTCAGACTCCGTAAGACGCCCTTCCTCCTCGTCACTACCAGCACCCACAGCCATGACCACGTCCTCGTCCTCCCCACGCCAATACGAAGACGACTCCCACAGAGGTCCTGCTTTGCTCCTTCCACGGGCTAACAAGAACCCACACACAAGCAAGGCGACACCCACAGACGAGGCCACCACCCCTGCCCCTACTACAGCCCAGTCGTTCACGTGCCCACGACTCACACGACCCAGGGGCAAGGGCTGTCCAGGGCTAAGACCATGGTTAGCGGTGCCCCTGAACACCCAAAGGTCCTTATTATGCTCCGCCATTCCCTGGGGGCGTGATAAGGGGCGTGTCGGATGTCGTTTCTGAGGCTTCGTCGTCGTTGGGGTCTTGGTAACAATTTTTCTGCGTGGTTTGTGAGCTTTGAGACTTGGGTGTGAGGTTTTGAGGATGGTTTTGGGGTTGACTTTCTCACCGAATGTTTCTCCTGGTAAAGCAACTACATTTGGCGTGCTAGTCCCGGGGTTAGCTGGCTTCGAGGACATGGACACTGGATAGAAAGGCGGCATTCGGTTATGTAGAATCCAATAGGGTAATGTCTCAGTGGATATAGGCGATTGTGATGTAGAAGACAGTGGTGGTTTGGTGTCCAGTGTTGCCGTCAGGGTGGTGGTGATTTCCTCTGGCCTTAAGGATGTCTGGGTGGCTGTAACGGGTGCCTGGGTGACTATAGCCGTGGGAACTGTAATGGTCACAACACCCGTAGATGACTCGCTGACGGGTGGTGGGTGATGACGGGATGGACTAGTGGCTCGGGTGTCATCTATAGCGTCATCCGTTACGTTACTGATGACATTTACCTCAGTCACCTCCGTCGTGTTATCCATAATGGTTGTCTCATCGAAAGGCGTGGTAGTGGTGAGGTCTTGTGGTAGGGAGGTGTTGCTTGTGTTGGTGTTGCTTGTGGTGGTGTTGCTGGTGGTGGTGTTGCTTGTGGTGGTGTTGCTTGTGGTGGTGTTGCTGGTGGTGGTGTTGCTTGTGGTGGTGTTGCTTATGGTGGTGGTGGTGGTGGTGGTTGGGGTTTCCGGGAGGGGTGTGGTGGTGAAGTCGTTTGCCTCCAATAACATGACTGGCTTGTACCCGAGAGACACTGGGAGAGCACACCTGTGGAGAGACAAAGGAGGAGAGAGAGAGAGAGAGAGAGGAGGATGGGAGAGGAGGAGAGAGAGAGGAGAGAGAGAGGAGAGAGAGAGAGAGATAGAGAGAGAGGAGAGAGAGAGAGAGAGAGAGAGAGGAGAGAGAGAGAGCTGAGTCAACATTACTTCAAGACCTTCGATTTCTGGACATTGAAAGATTATCTAGCTCTGTGTATGTGTGTGTGCATGTATGTGTGTGTGTGCGTGTGTGCGTGTGTGCGTGTGTGCGTGTGTGTGTGTGTGTGTGTGTGTGTGTGTTGTGGTGTGTGTGTGCTTACTAGTCTTCTGTTATCTACGAAGCAATATAGAACGTCTCCTCTTGCCTCGATCGTCCACTTCTATACCTTCCTTTGTAAAATTGAATTGAAAGTACAAGTGAAGAGGAGAGGGGGCTGTAGAGTAGGGGAAGGGGGTAGGGGGTTTAAGGAGGGCTTGTAGATGGGGGAAGAAGGGTCTAGGGGGGAGGGGTTAGAAGGGGCTTGTAGAGGAGGTTAGGGGGCTTGTTAGAGGGTGTTAGGGGGCTTGTAGGAGGAGGTAGGAGGTTTAAGGGGGGCTTGTAGAGGGGGTAGGGGTTTAGAAGGGGCTTGTAGAAGAGGTTAGGGGTCTTGTAGAGGGTGTTAGGGGGCTTGTAGAAGGGAGGAGGGGTTTAGAAGGGGCTTGTAGAAGAGGGGAAAGGGGCTTGTTTCTAGAGGGGGGGAAGAAGGAATGGTAGAGGAAAGGAGGGTAGGGAGACTGTTTTTGTAGAGGGGGAAAGGGGATTCAGGGTGGCTTGTAGAGGGGGAAGGGAGATTCAGGGTGGCTTGTAGAGGGGGAAGGGAGATTCAGGGTGGCTTGTAGAGGGGGAAGGGAGATTCAGGGTGGCTTGTAGAGGGGGAAGGGAGATTCAGGGTGGCTTGTAGAGGGGGAAGGGAGATTCAGGGTGGCTTGTAGAGGGGGAAGGGAGATTCAGGGTGGCTTGTAGAGGGGAAGGGAGATTCAGGGTGGCTTGTAGAGGGGAGAGGGAGGTTCAGGGGGGGCTTGTAGAGGGGAGAGGGAGGTTCAGGGGGGGCTTGTAGAGGGGGAAGGGAGATTCAGGGTGGCTTGTAGAGGGGGAAGGGAAGATTCAGGGTGGCTTGTAGAGGGGGAAGGGAGATTCAGGGTGGCTTGTAGAGGGGGAAGGGAGATTCAGGGTGGCTTGTAGAAGGGGGAGAGGAGGGAGGGGTTTTTGTAGAGGGGGGTAGGGGGGTAGGGGAGACTGACCTGATGTTGTGTGACCTGTAGAAGTGCACGGGTGAGTGGGTCATCCAAGCCTTCATCCAGAGGACCTGTTGGGGTTCCTCACACCGCCACGCGTTGCCGCTCAGCTTAGCCACCTGCAACACAGTTTAGATAGTTTAGATAGTTTAGATAGTTTAGATAGTTTAGATAGTTTAGATAGTTTAGATAGTTTGATTGACCACAGTATGCAGGTATAAATATTGATATTACATAATTCCTAAATGCTAACTTAAAACATAATAATCATTAAACATAATTCCTAAATACTAATTTAAACAATCATTAAACTATCAACTAATTATAACTGTAGTCCACAGCATATGCTCAATATATTAACACTTCCAGCCTTGGCTATCTAGTTACTTATAGGTATTCAGAACCTCATGAATAACTTTACAAAGAGTTGCAGGTGAAAACTGAATGGAGAATAACTCGTTCATCGTGGTGAATTGGTATAAATCTCTAATACTTTGTGTCATGGGGCATTGTTGTATAACGTGTTGCTCAGTCTGTATGTCACCACACCTACACAGCCTTTCCTCAAGCGGCAGGCGGCCTCTGCCTCGCCTGTTCCATCTACCCGTTCCACACGCTAGTGAATGGCCACTGCTACGGAACTGTGTGAAAGATAACCTATGAATTTCATTTATTACATTTCTTTCTTTATATACCTCATGAACTTCCATTTCCGGGTTGATACATTTGTAAGTTAATCTTCTAGATGAATCACTTTGTCTTATACCGTCAATTACATTTAACATTGCTTCACTTAACGGTGTTACATCCTCATTTACAAAGGTCCTAACTAATCTACTTGTACATGTTCCTGAATTTTGAACTAAATTTATTACAAAAGCAAGTGGGTCATCATTATACTGGGATCTCTCATGCCACTCAGTACGGAAACATTTATGTTGTCTATATTTCACTAAGTCTTGTAAAGTGGGGTAACCTGATTCCGCATAACAAACATCGTTACACGTAGATTTCCTAACCCCTAGTAGTTTTTTCAAGCACCAGTTGTAAAGCTTCACCATGGGTTTCAGGTCTGCTCCTATCCACGATTCACATCCATAAATCAATGAAGACATCAGTGCTGCGTCAAAGACTCGTTTTTTCACCATAAAGGGGACATCATTATTTTTATTTACAAAGGAGACAAATTTTAAGACATGGGACA
>JACEEZ010011803.1:20000-25063 GCA_016584305.1 Chionoecetes opilio
TGTTGTGATGTGTGTGTTGTGTTGTGTTTGTTGGGATGTGTTTGTTGTGTATGTGTGCGTTGGGATGTTGTGTTTGGGTGAATGATTTATTTAAATTTTGGTGGAGGAAAAGTAGAAGGGAGAGGAGAGGAGAGGGGAGAGATGTAGGGTTATATATATAAATTATGTATATTTTGGGGGTTTCAGGGAGAAAATAAGGAGGTTGAGGAGTTTGTTTCCAAAATATATACTTTTTGGTGGGGGAAAAGTAGAAGGGAGAGAAGGAGAGGAGAGAGATGAGGGGTTATATCTACAAATTATATACTTTTTTGGGGGTTTCAGGGAGATAGTAGGGAGGTTGAGGGGTTTTTATTCAGATGATTTACTATTTTATTATGTATTATGAGAATGATTTATATTTTGGTACAGTGAGGGAAGTAGAGAACAGAGAGGAGAGGTTATATATACAAAATATATACTTTTTTGAGGGGTTCATGGAGGAAATAAGGAAGATGAAGGGGTTTGTTTCCAAAATATATCCTTTTTTTGGGGGGGTTTAGGGGTAAATAAGGGAGGTAAGGGGTTATATATACAAGTTATTTACTCTTTTTGGGGTTCAAGGAGGAAATAAGAGAGATGAAGGGTTTGTTGTCAGGTTATTTAATGTTTTGGTTTAAGGAGAAAAGAAAGGAAGAGGAACGCGTATCCAAATTATTCACTTCTCTGTCCAGGGAGAGGAGGAGGGAAGAGAGAGGGAGGACAAGAGGAGGAGGAGGAGGCAAGGGGGAGGAGGAGGAGGGTACCTAGCCAAATTATTTACCTCTTGTACTAAGGAGGGAAGGAGGGAGGGAACAGAGGGATGAGTGCAGGAGGAAAGATCGAAGGAGAGGCGGGACGGAAGGAGGGAGGAAAAAGGAGGGGGGAAGAGGGAAGGAGGGCGGGAGAGGGAAGGAGGGCGGGAGAGGGGTACCTAGCCAAATTATTTACCTCTTGTATTAAGGAGGGAAGGAGGGAGGGAGGGGACAGAGGGATGGATGCAGGAGGAGGGAAGATTTAAGGAGGGGCAGGAGGGGAGGAGGGAGGGGAAAGGAGGGGGGAAGAGAGAAGGAGGGAGGTAAAAGGAGGGGGGAAGGAGGGAGGGGAAAGGGGGGCAGGAGGCAAGGAGGGAGGGAGAAGGGGGTGAAGAGGGAGGGAGAAGGGGGTGAAGAGGGAAGGAGGGAGGGAGAAGGAGGAGCAGGAAGGAAGGAGGGAGGGGAAATGGGGGTGGGGAGGATGAAAGTAGCCGGAATAATGTTGCGTCTGCCGAGAAAACTCTTGGAAATGTTTAGTGTTACGGGGCGAGGGAGGTAATTTGCAGCATAATTGTGTTGCCGACGTGACGGACGATTTGCCGTATTTTTGGACGGAAAACACTCGCCTTTTTAAGTTTTTCCCCAAGGTTTGTGAGCCCCTTCCTGCCCGGCCCGGCGCGGGGATGTGCTGCGGACTTATCTTTTTTGTTTCCCGTCGTTGTTTAAATATTCGCGCGGACTGTATATCAAAGGGGTAATTTACGCTGGCAACATTTTGTACAGAATAATTCCCTCCTTGTTTTTCCCCCCGGAGGCCAACGCTTGGGTGTAAATGTCATGTGGAGCGCGAGGCGGCAGTGCTAAGTACATTGTGGGAGGCTGGCCAATTAGTGCACACCTGTACCTACCTGTATGTTCTTTGTTTTTGTTATTTGACATCACAAAGGACTGGCCAAAGGCAAAAAAATAAAAGTAACAAAAAGGCCGCTAGTTGCCAGTCCCTATATAGGAGACAGTAAGGGAATATAAAAAGAGGGAGTGGGCCAATTTAGTTCGGGAGGTGTCTTGTTGCTCCTCTCTTGCAAACATTGAAGTCGTAGAAAGGAGGGAAAATAGAAATATGTACGTGCGTGCGTGCGTGTACGTACCTGTAGTTTCGGGAAGAAGGCGGGAAAGTCTGGTCTGAGGGCAGCAAGGTCGTTGTGCATGAGGTTGAGTTCCCGGACGCCCCTCAGTGAGTGCAGCATGCGTGTGGTGTTGACGAGGTGGCCCACCAACACCGGGGAGCCGTACATCTCCAGGATCTGCAGGCCCTTCAGGGGGTCGAAGAAGACGTCAGGCATGGCCACGGCCGCCGAGTGCACGCGGGACATCTGGAGGACCTTGACGGAGGTGAGACCCGTCAGCGCGTCGCCGCCCAGCGTGAGGATCGGGTTCTGTGACAGGTCAAGGGTGTCGAGGTTAGCCAGGCTGGAGAAGATGGGTCCCGTGAGGTTGGTGAGGTGGTTGGCCTGCAGGTCGAGGGTTTTGAGGCTGGACAGCTCCCGGAACGCGTGCGTGGCGATGCTGCCGATCTGGTTCCTCTGTAGCAACAACTGTTCCAGGTTGATCAGGCCCCCGAAGTCACCCTCGCGCAACTCCGTGATCTGGTTCTCCTCCACGTACAGGGACTTGAGGGCCGGCGGCAGGGACAAGGGGATGTTCTGGAGCTTGTTGCCGTTGAGCCACAGACATCCCAGGCACTCGTGTCGCCCCAGCGCGTCCTCCTCCAGCAACTCGAGGCCGTTGTCGTCGAGGACCAACAGGCCAAGGTTCGGGTAGGAGTCGAGGTCGCCGCGATGGATCTCCGTGATGGAGTTCTTGGCCAGCCGAAGGTCCCTCACAAACTGCGTGAGCGCCTGCGGCACGCGCGTGATGCCGATGTTGGAGACGTCGATGTACTGCAGGCGAGAACCGAAGAAGTCCAGCGTGGAGAGAGTGGCGAGGGGGTTGTTGGAGAGCACGAGGACGGCGAGGCTGGTGAGGTGCTGGAAGGCCGCCACCTCCACGGCCACGATCCTGTTGGCGTCCAGGTTGACGTGCTGCACGCGGTCCAGCCCGCGGAAGGTATCCTTGGCCAGACTGGTGAGCCTGTTGTCGCGCAGGTTGAGGTGCTGCAGGGCGGGCAGGTGCGTGAAGGCCTGCGTCAGGTTGGACAGCTGGTTGGCGGACAGGTCTAGGTGGTGGAGCGCCCTCAGGCCCCGCAGCGAGGCGGGACCCAGCGCCGCCAGCCGGTTCTCAGACAGGTCCAGTCTGTCCAGGTCCGGCAACACGGCGAACGCGTCGTCTACCAGGGTAGAAATGTTGCACTGGTTGAGCTGCAGCTCCCGCAGCCCCGGAAGCCGCCGCAACTGTTCCGCCTCCAACTCAGGCACCAGGAAACCCCGCAGCTCCACACGGCTCAGGCCTGGCGGCAGCGTGGGCGGCGCCCACTGGCCGTCCCCCACGCAGGTGGCGTACTCCGCCTGTGGGGGAGGGGGGCAGGGGTTACTATGTGTGTGTGTGTGTGTGTGTGTGTGTGTGTGTGTATTCATCTGGTTGTATTCATCTAGTTGTATTTTTACAGGGCCTGAGCAACGCTCGTATGGCCCCGTTTCCATATCAACCTTTTTTTTTATCATTCATCCTTAGTGCTTAGTTTTGGCCGAAGCCACCACCCCGGAGAGCAGGTCACAAACCTCGACTAACACCCGGTTCACTGCTGGGTGGACAGGGGCTCGGGTTTTAAGGAAACAGCCCATCTGTTTCCGCTCCGCCCGGGGATCGAACCCGGGACTTCTCGGTTGTGAACCGAGCGTGCTTCCCTTACACTACGGAGTACCCCGTGTGTGTGTGTGTGTGTGTGTGTGTGTGTGTGTGTGTGTGTGTGTGTGTGTATAAGACATCCTCTTTGTGTGTGCGTGCGTGGCCATTACTCTCCCAGCAGCTGGTTGACTCTCATGGACGCCACTGCACAGCCTCGCCCGGCGTGCGTGCGTGAGCCGTGCCGCTGTGTGGAAGGGCTGAAGGGCTGAAGGGCTGGGAGGGGGAGGGGGAGGAGGGGGAGAGTTACTTTATACTCACCTCCGCGGTCTTGCTGAAACTGCCCCGACACCCAGACTCACCTCCTCCTCACAGAAGCATGAGGCCGGACACAGCGTCGCCACAGCGTCCTCGCCAGGGTCGCTCCTCACCGCCTGCGAGGCCGCCGCCGTGAGGGCCTCGGAAGGGGCGGCCTTAGCGGCTTCCTGCAGGGTCGTGCCGAGGACCAGGGCCGCCAGACACCAGCTGACGACCACCTGCGGGAGGAAGGGATTAGGATAGCTGGTGTTGGGTGTGGACTCTCTCTCTCTCTCTCTCTCTCTGCTTTTTTTAGGTCTATTTTGGCCTTTTTTAGTCTTTTTCAACAACATTCTCCTCTCTCTCTCTCTCTCTCTTCTCTCCTCTCATCTCCTCTCCCTCCTCCTCCCTCCTCTTCCTCTCTCTCTCCTCCTCTCCTCTCCCTCCTCTCTCTCTCTCTCTCTCCCCTCCACAACATACTTGTGTATGACTATTTTTACTACTTTATTATTTTATTTTATTTTATTTTGATTTTATTTTATTTTATTTTATTTCTTTTATTTTTTTTATTATTTTTTATTTTACCCCTTTCCTGATTTTTATTTTTGTTTTAACACTGTTTTGTGTATTTGAGTTACGTATTTATATTGTTATTATTATATAGATGTAAAAAACTATTGTAAAGGAAATAAATTTCTGATTCTGATTCTGATTCTCTCTCTCATCTTCGTCAGAATCTCGCTAGTCCCTCGAGGCGCCAATTTCACCCTGAGTCTTAAGCCTTCAGAGACCTTCGTTCCTTTCCGGCCCATTCTTCCCCGTACAGTGTGTCAGGAGGGGTTTGTTTCCCGGGGGGGCAGTGATGCGTGAGGTAGTCTGCCAAGCCTCCTCCTCCTCCTTCTCCTCCTCCTCCTCCCCCTCCTCCCTTCCTCCTCCTCCTCCTTTCCCCCACAAACATCCATTTCTCCTCCTCCTCCTCCTTTCCCTCACAAACATCCTTTCCTCCTCCTCCTCCTCTTCCTCCTATCCCTCTCAAACATCCCTTCCTCCTCCCACCTCCTCCCTCCTCCTCCTCCTCCTCCTCCTCCTCCCCCTCCTCCTCCTCCTTCTTTCCCTCCAAACATCCTTCTTCCTCCCATCAACCTTCCCTTCTCCTCCCTCCTCCTCCTCCTCTCCCCCTTGTTCCCCTTTCCCCCTCCTCCACCCTTTTACCTC
>JACEEZ010011804.1:10000-56624 GCA_016584305.1 Chionoecetes opilio
CATAGGGTAGATCTCGTTAAGCTGGACATAATTTATTCATGTCGATTTTCGTCTAGGGTCAATAGTTTCATTGTAAAATGGATAAAACCAAATCAAGCCAGATTTTTGGTATATTTTGCTGCCCAAAATGTTGAAATCTTGTATTTTCATACATACGTGAAATATTGTTATTAAGAATTATACATCTTTCGATGTGGAATAATACTTGTTATATACTACTCTTTCCTCAGAGAAGAATATTGTTGTGTGATAAGGGCGTAACAAATATTTTCAGGGATAAATAAGTTGAGCACAGGTATATATGTCTACTCCTGCTGTACGTATATCTCCTCTCTCCGCCTCTCTCGCTCTTCTTTTCATCTCTTCTCTCTCTCTCTCTCTCTCTACTCTCTCTCTTCTCTCTCTCCTCTCCTCTCCTTCTCTCTCTCTGCCTCTGTCTCTTGAATATCGCAGGTTTGTACTTCTAGCATAGGATTCAAATTTAACAGTACTTTTCAAAATAATTTAGATTCATTTTTATCAACAAGAAAATATAGCAACACTTATTTTATCAATAAGATATATGAATTTTCTCAATCATTATACTAAACAGTACTTTGTATATTTATTTATCTAGAATGTATCATATGCCAAAACAATACGTCTACGTTAATCTTTTACCTCTTCCTCCTCTTCTCTCTCTCTACTCTCCTTACTCTACTGCTAGAAGTAAAACCTCTATTTAATTCAAAAAGAGAGAGAGGAGAGAGGAGAAAGAGGAAAAAAGAGAGAGGTAAGGAGAGAGAGAGAGAGAGGGCGCAGCCGAGCGGGGGGCCAAAGGGGAAGGGGAGAGAGAGAGAGGGGAGAGAGAGTAGAGAGAAGGGGGAGAGAGAGAAAGAGAGAGAGAGAAGAGAGAGGGGAGAGGAGGAGAGAGAGAGAGAGGAGAAAGAGAGAACGACCGCGCAAAACCAAGGGAAAGGGGTTCCCCACACAGGTTGGGCTAATTGGGGGTAAAAAATCTACCCAGTATGAAATGGGAGTGGGGGGGAACATTTACGCTTCCCTCTTTCGCCCGGAGCCCAGGGCGGGGTACCGCTGCCACGCTTTGGGCCCAACCATCTGTCGCGGGGGCCGACTGGGCAAAAATGCGGCATTGCAGGGGCCCCTTTTCGACACCTCCAGATATCTCGAGAAAAATACAAAAGAAGGAACAAATCACATCGTCTGCCCCTGCCAAAACCAAAGTTTTGTAGGGGGGAAAATTTGGGCATTAGAACCTGCCGCCATGTGAAATATTTCCCGGGGAGGTACTTTACGGGAGTTGAGGGCGTGCTCAACTTATCATTGAATCTCCCGTGTCCTCTCTTTCCATATCCCTTAGTGTCTCAGTACACAAGAGAGTAGGCTGGCAGCCTGCACTCAAAAGCAATTCCTCTTACTACTCACATTACACTACATCCTTACATCCTACACTATTTTCATTAAAAATTATATTATGTCCTGCCCAATCGCCCTGCCCGGTCCCTAACTGGGAGGGGACGCAAAATATCCCCGGTCGGACTAGTCTTCAAGATGTCGACTCGGGGTGTCTTGAACTTCTTCTACCCTTCTCTCCTTAAACTTCTGAAAAATTCGCGGCCAAAAAAAATAACTTTTCTCTCTGTTAAACACATCCTCCCCCCTTTCTAAACCTCATCTTTTTCCTCACCGAAACTCAGTGTCTGTGACACAGACAACAGACCTTTTTCTGTCTCCTCCTACTGTCTCTATTCTCATTTTTAATCAAAGCTGGCTGTTGGTTTAGTGCGCATGACAGCCCTTGCTCTTGTGGCAAGGCCTTAAAACTTCCCAATTTTCTTTGCCATCTGGGTTGGGCTTTTAATGTCACTCACTACAAATTTATCTGTGCTGTTATCTCTCACCACTCTCTGACTATGTAAAATTCTTTTGACTATTAAAAATCAAATGAGCTTTATCTTTATTTTTTTTAGGGGTGAAATTTCATTCTTGGGGACTTTTTATTTCGCCCCGGGGGTTTGTTCATCTTCTTTCACTGCCAACCTGGTGAACAAGCCTACAACTTTTCATCCTCCAAGACCTAGAGGGGGCTGGTGCGCCCTTTCCCGTATTCCTGACCGCCTTGGGGGAAAACGCCCAACATTCTTGATCTTTTCCTCCCATTAACCCTTCTGCTTATTTTTAAACTATTCTTCCCCGTTGGGTTCGCTCTATCCAAACTTATTTCTGTAACCTTCCTATCCGCCGGTACCGTCCGGGCGCCCCCTAAGCGGGGGTGCTTCGGGGGACTTTAACTCCTAAGTGGGAAGACCTAAGGCGTACTCTCTGTTTTCCATGGATGATTACTGCTTCCATGCAAAGACCCATCTCTTTGTGCAAACGATAACTAGGTCATATCTCTGCTAGGCGTACTTCCCCACACACTTTCTCTAAACCTAAAGCCCGTCCACCTTGGTTTAAACCGGGGTTTTTCTCATGCTGTCCCAAAAAAAAAAAAAAAAAGGGAAAAAAGGTGGCTCACAAACGGTAAAAAAAAGCATCCATCTCCTGAAACTCATGCCCTTTTATTTCTGCCCGTTCATGCCAAATCTTTCTTCAACTTACCAAAACCTTCATTCATAGAAAAAGTCAAATCTTTCTGAATCAAAATTTTCCTCGTGGTTCTGCATCTAGCTTTTAAAAAACATCTCTAACATTTTTTCTTTCCCATTTTTTCCTTCTATACTTCACCCAGATGCTCTAAGCACTGTCTCATCTACTTCTTAGCTGAACTCTTCTTCAAACCTTTGCTAAAAATTTCCTCGGGGTTATGAAGGGCTTGTTTCCCCCTTCCCTCCACCTTCTGACTATATTATCCTGTTTAAACCTTCGGAATGATGTTTTTTTTTTGGCCCTTTCTAGCCTAATCCTCGGAAAGGGTTACTTTTTTGACGGAGTCCCTTCTATTGTTTTTCAAAACTGTGCTTCTGTGCTTGCCCTTGCCCGGTCAAACTTTTATGGTCTTTGTCTATCTACTTCCCCTTTCCTTCTTCGGAAGTTTTTCTCACATCCAACGTTTCCTTTAAAAAGGGGGCCCCTTTAATCTTTTTCAAACTACCGTCCTATAGCTTTGACTTTCTGCTTTCTAAAGTTTTTTATCTATACTTAATAAGAATTTTTTTAAGCCTACTGCTTCAAACTTCTTCTGATCGTCATACGGTTTTCCGTAAAGGGGGGATCTACTGGCGATCTTCTAGCTTTCCTAAATGAATCTTGTCTCCTCCTTTTGGGTTCGGTGAAAATTTTGCTGTTGCCGCTTTAAAATATCAAAAGCTTTTGATAAGTCTGGGGCACAATCTTTAAATTTTAAACACCCTCATTCGGGGTTTTTATCCTCTTTCCCCTGTACCTTTACTTAATTTCCTTTCAAAAAACCGTTCTATTGTACTACTTACGGACGTTGTATCTAGTTTTGCTACTAGTTTGTGCTAAAGGACGTTGTTTTCTCCTAAATCTTTAAAAATGGGGTTCCCCAGGGTTCTGTCCTATCACCCCGCTCCTTTTTATTAATAATTATTCATTAATATCTTCTAAGTCTAACTCAAAGCCTATCCCTTCCTACCTGATGATTCTACAATGCTTTTTTCAACGTCGTTTATTAGACGTCCAACTCAACAGGAAAACTAAGTGATTCCGGGGGGATGCCACCCAGGGCCCAACTTTTTGATCTTTTTTAATTTCTGATTGGGGGGAAAGGGAACCTTGTTTTTGTTCAATGCCTCAAAAACCCAATTTCTTTTACCTATCCGCGCAAAACTACCAGTTAACTATCGGCCCCCCTCTTAATACACTCAACTTTCTCCTTCTTCTACAATGACCCTTTTAGGACTAAAAGTACTTTTCTAAAAATCTGAACTGAAATCTCACATCTCATCTCTTTCTAAAACGCCTTTTAAGAAATTGGTGTCCTGTGGCGTCTGCGTCCTTTTTTTTTTTTCCGAATTGCTTCTCTTTACAGGGCCTTATCCCCCCCTGTTTTGGAGTATGTCTCACATGTTTGGGGGATCCACTCATACAGCTCTCCTAACAGGGTTGATTTTAAAACTTTTCGTCTCATCAACTCCCCCCTCTGACTGTTTTCTTCAATCTTTAAAAACCCGCCGGCAATGTTGCTTTCTGGGGGTCTCTTCTCCGTTATTTTTATGGCTCATGCTCTTCTGAAATTGCTAACTGCATGCCTCCCCCCGTTCCCGCGGCTTTGCGCACAAGCTTTTTTACTTATTCTCATCCCTATTCTGTCCATCTTCCTAATGCAAGGTTAATCATATCTTTACTCTTTCATCCCCTTTTACTGTAAACCTGGAAATCTCTTCCCGTTTCTATTTTTTCCCCTTCCTATGTCAAAATCTTTTTAAAAGAAGAGTATTAAGACCCTCCCGAACAAATTGGCTCACCCCCTCCCTTTTTTTTTTTATTCTCCTCTGTCTTCTTTTTAGGGGGCTGGGCAACTAAACGGGGTTTGTTTACCATTTTTTTGGGGCCTTGGCCCGTTCCTTGTGATGTAAAAAAAAAAAAAAAAAACAACTGCGGCAAACTCACCACGGGATGGAACCCCAATGGGAAAAAAGGGGGACGACACGTCCTCCAGGGGAAAACAAGGCCAAGCCCTGGGTGGGGGAAAAAACCCCCGAGGCTCCCCCCAGGAACCTTCACATGGGGTTTCTCCTCCCAGGCCCCGCCTCGCACAATCGCCCCTCCCTAACATTCTCGGGAGTTTCCTCCCCTACCTGCTTCCAAGATCCAGGAAAAACAAGTCAAACCCCGCTCCACCCCTTAAAATTCCTGGCTTCAACCCCCTTCCGTGGGGAAACAAAAATCGCCCACCCGAACATCACTGCTCAAAACCCACCCAACCCCCCCGGTAACACCCCACGGCCACCTTAACAGCCCACTCACAGACGGGGGAGTCTTGTCACTCTCCGCGAAGAACAAAGGGGGAAAAAAGGGGCGCTCCTTCAGGCAGTTGTATTCCGCCACGAGGAAAGCTGCTTGGAGGGAGGGCCCGGCTAAACTGGTGTCGAGGGCTCGACTCCCACTCGTCACTCGGAGAAATGTGGCGACAGTTACAAGTCATCGCAGGCATCAAGCGGCCCATCCGACTTCTGCCCCCCCACCCTGACCCTGCTCGCGAAGCAGAGAGGCTCGCCTCATCATTTGCCACTCGTACCTGCACTGACAATCTACCCGTTGAGACGAGACAGATTGACAGAGCTCCTGCCAGTAAGAAACGATCAAGTAGACCGCGCCTGTGAGGATCAGTCAAACACCAACACACCCCTCACGCTCCTCGAACTACGCCAGGCACTCAAGACGAGTGGGGCTACTTCCCCCGGGGCTGACAGGATTACATACTCCATGATCACCAACGCAGGCTCAGATGGTCACTCCGCCCTCCTCACCCTCTTCAACGCCTCCTGGGAGGCCTGCAAACTACCATAAAAATGAAAGGAGGCCACCATCATACCCATATCCAAGCCCAAAGATCCTAGTGCCATGCGCCCTATCTCCCTCCTCAGCTATGTGGGCAAAACCATGGAGCGGATAGTGCTAAACAGGCTAACCTGGGCGGTCGGTCCCCTCCATCAAGACCTCTTTGCCTACAGGCGGGGCACGGGAACAGCTGAATGCCTATCCACTCTCCTATGCGCTGCCAGTTCTGGAGGTACCACAGTAGCCTTTCTCGATCTCGAGAAAGCCTTTGAGCTCACCAACTACCCAGTGATCCTTTCGCTTCTGGTCCGCAAGGGAGTATGCGACAGACTCCTAATATGGCTCAGCGACTTCCTCTCGGGCCGAGCGGGCAGAGTTGCCTTTCAGGAGGAGACGTCTCAACTCCATCAACATGAAAACGGAACACTCCAGAGCAGCATTCTGAGCCCCTTCCAATTTAACATCTTAATTGAAGAACTCATCTCTCTCCCACTCCCACCCGGTACCAAATTTCTCTGCTATGCGGACGACCTTGCCCTCTACTGCACTGGCCCCGCCCACGCACAACGAGCCCAGAACCTGCTGACTGACATCACCACCAAGTGTAGGGAATTAGGCTTGAAGCTGAATGTGGCAAAATCCAAGGCCCTGGCCTTTAGGTGTGACGCGCCGCGCGCCCCGCTCTATTTCCTGGACACACCACTTTCCTGGGTCACGTCGCACCAATACCTGGGCATCTGGCTCGACAACTGTCTCAATCTCCGCATCCACGTAACTTACCTACTACTACTATTACCACCTACAACTACTATTAACACCTACTACTACTACTACTACTAAACTTCCAACCTAGTGCATCGTCGAACCTTCCAAGTCATTTATTTACGGTGATACACAGACAACAGGTGTGTTGCGAGGCCGTACAGGTGTGTAGTGACAGGTGTCTTGCGAGGCCGTACAGGTGTGTAGTAACAGGTGTGTTGCGAGGCCGTACAGGTGTGTAGTGACGGGTGTCTTGCGAGGCCGTACAGGTGTATAGTGACAGGTAGGTGTGTTGCGAGGCCGTACAGGTGTGTAGTGACAGGTGTGTTGCGAGGCCGTACAGGTGTGTAGTGACAGGTGTCTTGCGAGGCCGTACAGGTGTGTAGTGACAGGTGTGTTGCGAGGCCGTACAGGTGTGTAGTGACAGGTGTGTTGCGAGGCCGTACAGGTGTGTAGTGACAGGTGTGGTGTATGTGGTATAGCGAGAGGCTAAGAGTGCAGTGTTAGTCCCCGAGTGTGTGTGTGTCTGACCTAATGAGCGAACGCGCAGTTCTCGTCCACTATAACGGCGCCAGCCCCGTACCGCCGCGGCCACGGGTACGGCGCGAGCCACAGTGGTCCATAGAAGCTACTCTCGGGGATTACAGGAAGTTTAAATTAATCAAAAACCTTTGGCCTAATCAAAAAACTTTTCTTAATTAGGTATATTGAATTGAAAGTAGTTAGTTTCGTACACTGATTTTGAGTATTTTCGTACATACCTGGTGTCGTTTCGTAACTCTAGTAGTCAAGTTCAACTCTGAGCTGAGTGTACGAAACGACTATGGTTTCATATAGACTACGAAACAACTTTTGGTAATAATGGACGAGAGTTTTGCGGTCGTTTTAAGAGACATCAACTATTTTTTCTTGGCCTACAATAGGTGCTTGTTGCAATGGAGATAGTTTTATTTTGCGCAACCCCCCCCCCCAAAAAAAAAAAATAATAATATTAATGAAACCTAACCTAACCTTATAGGTTTTAATGAAACCTAACCTAGCTAACCTTAAAGGTTTTAATGAAACCTAACCTAACCTTATAGGTTTTAATGAAACCTAACCTAGCTAACCTTAAAGGTTTTAATGAAACCTAACCTAACCTTATAGGTTTTAATGAAACCTAACCTAACCTTAAAGGTTTTAATGAAACCTAACCTAACCTTAAAGGTTTTAATGAAACCTAACCTAACCTTATAGGTTTTAATGAAACCTAACCTAACCTTATAGGTTGTAATGAAACCTAACCTAACTTTAACCACAAGGTATACTTTTTTTTTTCTTTTTTTTTTCACAAAATAAAGCTATCTCCATTAGAACAATCCCCGCTTATTAGGAAGCGCTATGATAATTTGTATCATAACCGCACTCAGGTCTGCTTCCGTTCCCCACTAATTGTTAACAAGTATAAAAAAATATACTTATATCTATATCTACTTATATAAAAAAAAGTATACCATATCCACCTTTATTTTTTTTTAACTAGTAGGTGGATGACTGGAGTGGGTAGATGGATTAAGAGTGGATGGGCTGGGTAGGGAGTGGGTGTGTGTGTGGGTGTGGTGTGTGTGTGGGTGTGGGTGTCTGGGTGTGGGTGGGTGTGGGTGTGTGGGTGGGTGGGTGTGGTGGGTGTGTGGGTGGTGTGGGTGTGGGTGGGTGGGTGTGTGTGTGTGTGTGTGTGTGGTGGGTGCGTGTGTGTGTGTGTGGTGTTTCTCACAGGTGGAAAGATTTGCCACTTCCAGGTCCTGGTCTGTTTGTACAGGACATAGCAGCACAGCTTGGCATGACGAGGCGATAACACAGCCAGACAGCAAGCACAGCTTGGCATGACGAGGCGATAACACAGCCAGACAGCAACGCGAGCCGCAGAAACAAGGCTTTGTTTTGGTTACGGCAAGATGGCGGACAGTTGGAACCAGTGCTGAGCCAGGCTTCCGCGATCCATGTTATATAGATCAGTGGTTGCAACTCATCTTGCCAGGCCCCGCAATAACCTTCGGCGGCAATGTTGGCCAGCGTGCGCTGCGGAAGCAATTGTCACGATTGGAATACATGAAACCCTCCTCAGCAAGGGCGAGGACTTCCCTCACCCAAACTTCGCCACGCCACCGCCTTGGAGCCCTCCTCCAATCACCACATCACTCCACAGTCTTGAGCACCCAAAGGCAAACTGGCTCCCCGCTGCCCTATGCTTGGAAATGCGGCAGGTCATGAAGGACTTGACGTCCCCTGCCTCCCTCACTATCTTCACAGACGGGTCAGTAGATCCTGCCACAGGAGCAGCGGGAGCGGCTTTTGTGAGCGGACAAGCCCCGAAACAGTGGCGCCTAACAGATGGCGCCAGCTGCCTCCAGGCTGAACTAGTCGCCATTCGTGGCGCTCTTTACCACGCCCTGGAGAGTCACTCCCCCCCCATGTCATCATACACAGACCCAAAATCCTCTATCCAGGCCCTCAGAGACTACATCCACAGGACAACATTTACCTCCTCACCTCCACTCTGGCCCAGCGACTGGCTGCACGTGGCTGCAAAATCACCCTCAATTGGGTTCCCAGCCATGTAGGCCTTAGTGGCAACAAAGCAGCTGACAGAGCTGCAAAATCAGCTGCTGCCCCCCCAACCCCACTACGGCGTTCTGCCCAGTCTCTCCGAAACTCTCCTTAAAATAAAGTCTGCCTCGCACGCCTTGTTCCGCCAGCAACACGAGGCCACAGTCGCCCTGTCATCACTCTCTGCCTCCTGGTACGCTGCTGCAACAGCTTACCACCCACTTCCCCAAGATCCATCCATCGCCCCGCCCCGCACATACGGGACCGACTACACCGTCTCCGCCTCGGCTTTCCCTGCTTTGAAGAAATCCGTCAGGGCGCTGTTGACATCACCTGTGATCACTGCCAGGTCACCTCCCCCTTTGCACTCCAACACTACCTCCTGAAGTGCGAGGCAACCTCCCACCTCAGGGAACGCCTGCCACCTCATCCGCAGCCCGGACATCCAGGTGCCACCGCCGCTGCTGCTGCGTTAGTTAGATCTTCCCCTCTGGCCACTCTCACCTCCACCGTCCGGGAGTACCCCCCCCCCCCAAGGTAGCTCCTACACTGCCTTTTTTTTTTTGTAATGCCATAATTCCACAGGCGGGCTGCTATAGGCAAGAGCTCGCGTCAGCCACAGCAGTATTGGCAAAATATTAACAACATAATAGAGAGAGAGAGAGAGAAAGAGAGAGAGAGAGAGAGAGAGAGAGAGAGAGAGAGAGAGAGAGAGAGAGAGAGAGAGAGAGAGAGAGAGAGAGAGAGAGAGAGAGAGAGAGAGAGAGAGAGAGAGAGAGAGAGAGAGGAGAGGGAGAGAGGGAGGGAGGGAGGGAGGGAGGGAGGGGAGGGAGGGAGGGAGGAGAGAGAGAGAGAGAGAGAGAGAGAGAGAGAGAGAGAGAGAGAGAGAGAGAGAGAGAGAGAGAGAGAGAGAGAGAGAGAGAGAGAGAGAGAGAGAGAATATACGTACAGCAGGAGTAGACATATATACCTGTGCTCAACTTATTTATCCCTGTAAATATTTGTTACGCCCTTTTCACAAAAGAACTATTCTTCTTTGAGGAAATAATATATAACAAGTATTATTGCACATCGAAAGATGCACAATTCTTAATAACTAGAATTTCACGTATGTATGAAAATACAAGTTTTCAACATTTTGGGCTGCAAAATAAACCAAAAATCTGGCTTGATTTGGTTTTATCCATTTTACAATGAAACTATTGACCCTAGACGAACATTGACTGAATAAATTATGTCCACCTTAACAAGATCTACTTTATGCATATATCCGTTCTTTCTTAGCATATCAAGTGTTTGAGATATTATAAGTTTTTTGACCTATACAAAACTTTGATTTATTGGGATGCATGAGGATGCATGAGGCATGGGATGAAGCTGCAGGCAGAAAACAGCTTGAGCACGTGGCGACCAGAATACACACACACACAAAGGAATACACAAGATATTGTCACCAGACCAGAACCGCTGCTACCATTCTATGTCCCGAAGTAGCTGACTATCACCGATGTTACCATTTCATGTGCTGATGTGGTAGACGGAAGGAGGGCGATGCTAGAGTTACGAAGCCGTGGTAGTGGCAAGCGAGGTGGGAGCGGGCTTGGGAGCGGATGTAGGGCTACATTTAAAAAAAATTGCGATCCGTTGCCCCGCGCGGCGACATACAAAAATCACCGCGTACACTCGACTGGTTGCGTTGACCATGCACCACGCTCTACTCTTATTCCATCATATTTCTTCCCAGACCATTACAGGTGACTTTTCAACATAACCGCGAGTAACATACATACACTGTGAATGCACACATGTCATATTTAAGGTCAAATTAGGTGCAGGAAGTCTTATATGGGTGTGCTAACTGATGAGGAGGCCGGGCGGTGGTGGTGGTCAGCCATTTTCTGGTACAGTGGTGGCAGGACGTTCAAATGTACTCACAAACATCACGGAGGCCCATTTTTTCTACATTAACGCCTCAGACATGTGGCGAACACAAACAAAGCTATTAATTTAATGGCAGAAATGATCAATTAGGCTGGTAAAAGGAATGACATATGTGTAAAATAGTCAAAACATTGATGCTGCCTAGAACTCGCTTGTGTTGGTTCGTCTGCCCAGCTCTCCACGGGCCGGGCAGTTGACAACAAATATTGACTATCCCACCCCAGAGGTTACGACGGTCGGCAAAATCCACCAGCCAGGACTCGACGAGCATTCTTGAAGCTCGTAGTAGGCTATGTGTGGTAGGGGCGACTGGGGGTAGGCAAATGGGTTCGTGTCTGGCCTGGTATGTCTTAGAGGTGTGTATTCCTTATTGATTCATGTCTGGTGTGGTGAATACACAGTTGGAATGTAGATGAGATGGTATATTTACCAGAGGTGGGCATTCCGCAATTTTAGTCCGCAATTCCGCAATTCGCAACTTGCGGAATGGGTAATTCGGTTGCGGAATTGCGCAATTGCAAATGCCTGAAAAAATTGCGGAATTGCGCAATTGCAAATGCCTGAAAAAATTGCGGAATTGCGGGTTGCGGACCGCCAAAATTTTGAAACGCAATCGCAATAATTGTGACGGTCACCACCTTCAAAGAGCCCGCGTGAATATAAGTTCCCGCCAAATATGGTGGAGACGACACTGCCAAGTCTGCCTGGCTGTTCATCAAATACAACACCCCTGTGCCCTCCTCCGCGGCTGTGGAGAGGCTGTTCAGCATGGGGTCTGACATCCTGAGGCCGAAGAGGTCAGCGCTGACAGCCAACAACTTTGAGAAGCTTGTGTTATTGAAGGGCAACCTCTACATGCTGAACCAGAAGAAGTGGGAGGAGGAGGAAGATTAGTAGATTACTTAGATTAGTGATTACTAGCCAGTAGACTGTGAAGTGTAAAAGTAAAGAAAAACACTAAAAGAGACAAAGACTTAATTGTGAAGGACAAGTAACAAGTATAGACAGAAACAGAATAGGAATATAGAAGTATTAAACACTAATAAAGAGTCTAGAGACATTTTTTGTTTTAATTGTAGGTATTTAAGAGTCTAGAGAAATTTTTTGTTTTAATTGTAGGTGTTTGGTTTAATTTTAGGTGTCAAAATTAGTTTGCGAAATTGCGGAATTGCGATTGTGAAAAAGGCCTATCTGAAAATAATTGCGGAATTGCGATTGCGGACTGGTGCAGGTCGGAATTGCGGAATTGCGATAGCGGAATTGGGAAAAAAATTGCGATGCCCACCTATGATATTTACACTGTATTTTAGATTAATATACAAAGACAAAGGTTGAATAGGGGGTGCTAACAAACAGGCGTGAGGCCTGCCTGGGTAAACACCCAAGCTGAACTACCTTGTCGTGTACATTTGTCCTGATTGCGGCAATGGGTCACCCTATCTGTTCCTGCAGGGTGAGGAATGTGGATCACCAAGTATATCTTAGCTACGGTCACCACTATGTACAGTACAATTTTTCGCAATTATTGTGGTATATTATCTTTCGCATCAACTTTGCATCATCCGCAAAAAGACTTATATAGCTTTGGACTCCGTTTGCCAGGCCATTTATGTATATCAAGAACATCATTGATGCTAAGACAATTCCCTGTGTTGCCCTTTATGTCACTTCCCTCCATTATGATTTATCGTTGCTAACCTCAGGGCGCACCTGTAGTACAGGGGAAGCGGTAGCAGAGTGGTTAGCGTCTCCGAGTGGCGTGCTCGGTGACCCGAGTTATATCCCCACATGAGGACGAATATCCACTTAAGATCCACTTCTCCAACCGTCGATTGGCCTAAGAACACCCACATGCTACGCATTAACTCTACCTTCGATTGCAAGTGCATCGGTGGACACAGGGGGCGGCATGAGCCTCTAATCACAGGCGTCACTATAAAAATCCTACCTGCGCAACCACGGGTGAGAGCCATCCATCAGAGTCCTCGAATGAACCTACAAGGCCTACCATCTGAGCCCTGGATATCACTGCCTACAGGCGGTGATTTGCTATAGGCAAATTTGTGCTTATAGCAAAAACACTGGTCTGTTTCCTTTATTTTTCAGGAAGTCTTTCCATCATTTCATAATTGATTTCTTCAGCCCTTCAATTTCTTCTATATTCAATAATAACCTATATGTGATAATTTGCTCCATATTTTCTTCATGTCCATGTAAAAGTATATAGTCTGTCCATCCATCTCCTTGTGTTATATATATTATATATATATATATATATATATAATATATATAATATATATATATATATATATATATATATATATAAAATATATATATATATATATATATATATATATATATATATCAATCTGGAGAGAAAAAAACTCAACAAGTTGGTGACATGACTTTCCTTTTCTGAATTTGAAATGTCTTATACCATCGCTTCTCTTTCCAATTATTATGTGTATATTCCAGTTTTCCTCTAGCAAATTTTGACAATTTCTGCTATGATGACACAAGTCAGGGGAGACTGATACACACCACACATGTACATAATAAATTATAAGTATTTTCGCTGGCGCCAAAAAGTCTAGCAATCTTTTTTTACTTTTGTCCTTTGGGATGATTTAGCATACGCATAATACACGTACATAATACAGCAGTCTGGGTTCACGCCTGGTAAGTCAACAGTGAAGCGTATCCTAAAGCTTCGAGCTTTCGCTAAAAGCTAAAGCTTCGTTTCGACAGGGGATGCTTGTAGCCTATGTAGATCTCAAGAAAGCGTTTGACTCAGTGCATCGTGAGTCACTCTCGGATCTTCTGCGACTTCGCGGGATTCCTGCAAGGACTACTGGTTTGATGACTGGTATGTACTCTGGGACTGAGAGTGCTGTAACGTGTGGGGGAGGTGTATTCAGCTTCTTTCCTGTGAATACAGGACAAGGGTGCGTCCTTGCCCCATCACTTGTCAACACTTGTATGGACTGGGTATTGGGCATAGTTGTAGATCAAAGTGATTGTGGAGCATCCCTCGGCAACACCAAGATCACTGATCTTATTTCTGCCGATAATGCAGTAATCTATGCTGAGTCGCTGGAGGTCCTGGTGATGGCGATCGAGGCGCTGCAAGAGGAGGCAAAGCCTTTGGGACTTGAGGTATCCTGGCTCAAGACCAAGGTCCAGGTGTTTGGAGGCTTACTAGATGAAACAGTACAGTCTTTTCATGCGTGCGGCGAGGACATTGAGATCTTTAGAGTTTTACATACCTTGGTAGCGCAGTCCATAATGATGGCAGGTCGCGTCAAGAAGTCTTATGGCGGATTGGCATAGCCCACGGTGTTATGGACTTGCTCAGCACGAGTATTTGGCGTTGTTGGTAGCCTACCTGTGCAGGAGGACAAAAATCCGGATCTTCAAGTCGCTTGTGATCCCTGGCTTACTCTATGGTTGTGAAAAATGGACACTAAATAGCGACTTGATGAGGCGAATCGATGCCTTTGGTAATAAATGTCTTCGCAGAATCATGGAGTATCGCTGGGATGATTACGTGTCAAATCAGCGATTGCACCGTGAGACTGAATTGAAGCCTATTACCTGCATAGTCCGTCAGCGCCATTTTCGACTATATGGGCATGTGGCACGCTATTTTGAAACCGACCCTTCCCATCGGGTTGTATCTGCAAGAGATAATCCGGCGTAAAGGAGGCCAAGGGGACGACCACAAGGCTCGTGGCTGGGGCAAGTTGATGCTTTCTGTCGAGAGTTGCTTGGTATAGGAAGGGAGCCTGCATGGGAACTTGCGAGTGGTGACCCCCGGGAGTGGCGTCGTAGGGTGGGCGAGGTGACGCGCCCCCCGGCGTATGCCCCCAATGATTGATTGATTGATAATACGCGTACATAAAACCTGGCAATTTCCAAATGTCACGATCAATAATACCCCTGCTTATATACAAGAAAACCTGGAATATTATATGTCAATATACCTATCAATTAAAGAAGGCTCACGGTGGAGATAAGTCTTGGGGAGACGACTTTACTCTAGACCTGTGTGTCAATATACTGTATGTATATTCAACATAATAGGGAGGAATATCAGTGCTAAAGCTCTCTATAAAGCTAAAATAATTCATCACACTTACAGAATTGTATTGTATAAGGTTTAGTGTAAATATGTCTTGTGATCCTAGTTTTTTCGCCCTATGGGATCCTGACGTGCCTAGAGTGTAATAAAACATTGCATTGTCCATATCGTGCTGCCAAAATCAATATCAACATACATGCTTTTTTTTTCAGAATCGAGAACATTGTAAATTATTTTACATAATGATCGACATATTGACAAATGGAGGTCTGTGAAATTCAAGTTCTTGTGTAACAACTTTATTTCATAATAGCCGTCAATGTGAAAATGCTCAGGTATTTTTTATGTATTGAAGGAAAGACAAATTACAGCATACCGCATGCATGATTACAAAATCAAGCAAGGTTTGTAATGCCCTTTGATCATTGTTGTTTTATACTTTATATGGTTTTTCATATAATTTATTGTGTACATTATGACACGCAACATATCATGAAGCAGTGATATTGAAAAATCTTTAAATTCTATGGATGAACGACTCGTCCTAGGACGAGAAAAAACGAAGGTGTAAAAACAAAGTAAAATATAGCTTTATAAACAACACTGTAGCAGCCGAAAAAAAAAAATTAGGATCAGTTAAATACTTCGCTCCTTAGAATTCCAAATGCAACGAGTCAGGAAAATATACTTTGCTTTCACCTCGCACACCCACTCCGATTTCAGATACACAGTGGAGTGGATAGGGCGTGAGGGCCTGGCCAAGGAGACGCATGGAGAGTATCTGCAGCAGTTCTGTACTGACTTCTACAAGGGCATGACCAAGCTGATTGACCGCGCCATGAGGAAGGAAGACTCGTCAGCGCAAGGCCAGATAATAACTGAGATCCTACAACACCTTCATGCTTGTAAAAATTCTGTCACGGTGAGGGAAGACCTAGTAGAACGTGATATGAGGCTTCGTTGGTAGAAAGTGTTTAATGTTATGTGTGGCAATGCGGGTATAGGTGGATTAAAAAGGTCGTGAGCAAAATTGAAGTATTCCATACATATAGAAAAAAAATATGATACCCACAATATGTTCAACTTATATGACTGTCATGCTAAATACAATTACAAACAGGTACAAGTGAAGAGGTGAGAGTAGACTCATATATACCAATGCTGTTCCTCAAAGTTTAAATTTCAGCCACATATTCCAGTGTATGTCTAACATAAAATAATAAACGATAGATATATCAAAGGTTTTGCAATATTTAGTAAGAATCGTTGATAAAAAAAATCATAATGAAGAGAAATAAGGTTTATTTGATTCAAAACAAGTAAAAAAAAATATCAGATAATGCATGTACAATTTTTTATCTATAAATTTCCTCATTTTGTTTATTAGTTCCTTAATTCATTCACTCACACCAGATTTCATTATGCGAGGCAGGTGTTCTACGGACGAGAGGAGGAGGTCAAGAAGGTAGAAGACTACATCAAGGGCCCGTCGGTGAACCCCTTACTGCTACACGGGGCGGGCGGTTGCGGAAAGACCTCCCTCCTCGCCAAATGCGCCTCCAGCTGCGTCGAATGGCTTTCCCATACCAAGCCCATCTTGGTGATACGTTTTGTCGGGACCTCCCCGGAGTCTACGGCACTCACGCCCCTTCTCACCTCCATTTGCCATCAGGTATATTCAAGATTCATTGTTATTATTTACACAATTATACCATGGGTTCTAAGCCAAGTGAACGACATGGCGTTTTACTGACCGTAATTATATGCATGAAAATAAAGTTTGCCATGAAATCCGTAGGTCTTGATTTCATTAAAAAAAATGTATGTATTTCATTTGTTTACATATCAGCTTGTACCACCAGTAAGAGTCTGGAGTCCCAGTATCATGGGAGTCTGAAGCAGAAATCAGTAATGTTTAATGAAGGTATAGGATTGATAAACACCTAATCCATCGTTATTGCCCGATCATTAGGAGAGATCATTAGCCCTTGCCATAATGTGTGCAACAGCAATGCCTTACGCTCCTATGCCGTGTGAATACAGGCGTTGTATTGATTTCCCCCCAAAATAGGATCGAAGGACGCAGTGGATATTCTTCAAGTCTACACGTACAAGGGTTCACCTAATAAAGTTCCTACAACTATACGCAGCTGTGTCTCTCTTGCAGATATCTTACAACTATATGCTACCTTTTGAGGACATTCCTGACGACCTCGTTCCTCTAACTGCTCACCTCAAAGAACTCCTTAACTGCGCTACTCCTCAAACGGTCAGTGGGTATAGCAGTGACGTTGGATATTGTGGTAGTGATAGTAATGCAGAACGATAATTACCAGTGATTGTTAATATTGGTATTTGATGGTGTTTAAAAGTGGATGGTGTTAGGGACGGCTGAGGTAAATTATGTTGGGGTTATGAGTGAGGATGGCGAACAGTGGATGATGGTTAATAGATGATAATGATGAAGATGAGCAATAAGGTGCAAAAATTGAGACATACAATGAAGTGAGCGTAAAGTGGTGGTGGTGTTAGTAGATAGTGGTAGTGACGTTACTAATATGTAAGGGCGGTAGCGTTAACAGGTACAAAGTGGTGGTGGCGTTAGTATGATAATGGTTGTGATATTAGCAGGTAGTAAGTGAACGTGGTGTTAGCAGGTAATAGGTTCCGGTGGTGTTACTATATATAGGTAATAAGTGGGGATGGTGTTAGTGATAATGGGAGCTAGGAGGTAATAAGTGGTGGTGTTAGCAGGGCCGGACTTTGGGGGGGGGAGGCCACGGGAACTGGGCCCCGGGCCTCCCACCAGAAGGGGCCCCTTCACCAAACGCTGGGCACCTTGAAATTTGGACTCATTATCAAACCAAATATACCAAGAAGTCAAATATCTACTCCACCCACTTCCACTATCTAAATCCCTCGACTACCCCCCCAACCAGGGGTCGGCAACCTTTTCAGTGCGAGGGCCAGAGAAAGCTTCTAGGAGTAGCCTGCGGGCCGGAGTGCCAAAGAGAACCCGAAAGTGACAGTGTACAAAAATGTTATAGAAAAGCAGGCAAACCAGTGACTAGATTACAAGAAATTTTTTGAAAAACATGCAAATCATTGACTGCAGAAAACAGTTTGTAACAATATACAAAAAAACATAGCAAAGCAGGCAAACCAGTGACTAGATTACAAGAAATTTATTGAAATACATGCAAATCAGAGACTGCAGAAAACAGTTTGTGACAATATACAAAATTTTTGTAGAAAAGCAGGCAAACCAATGACTAGATTACTAGAAATTTATTGAAAAAACATGCAAATCAGTGACTGCAGGAAACAGTTCTTTCAAGAGACATGCAAATTAGTGGGATGGTTGGTGCTGTTTGCCATGGAGAAGTGATTCAATGTCTGGATCGATTGATGAGGTAGACAAGAGCAGAATGTCATTGAGGTGGCGGTCACTTAACTGGGAGCGAATGCGAGACTTTGTATATTTCATTTTTGAAAAGAGTTGTTCACAACAGTAAGTGCTGCCCAACATGGCAACAATGCGTTTTACATGCTCAATGTAATTTGGAAATTTGTTAGAAGGGAGGACGAGGTCACGGAAGAAGGACATAAGAACATAAGAACATAAGAAAATAAGGAAGCTACAAGAGGCCGCGAGGCCTACACGTGGTAGTTCCTGTCACCTAACACTACCTACATCCACCTTTCACCCCCATCCATGAACCTATCCAACTCCTCTTTAAAGCTCCCTAATGACTCCGCACTAACTACCTGTCTACTGAGACCATTCCATTCATTCACCACCCTATTTGTGAACCAGTTTTTCCCTATTTCCTTTCTAAATCTACGCTTTTCCAGCTTGAATCCGTTACTTCTTGTTCTACCCTGGTTAAAAGCCGTAAGAACTTTTCCTACCTCTCCTTTATTAAATCCCTTTATCCACTTAAAAACTTCTATCAGATCGCCCCTTTCTCTGCGTCTCTCGAGTGAGTGTAATTTTAATAACTTCAATCTCCTCTCATAACTAAAGTTACGCATCCCTTGTATCATTTTGGTCATCCTTCTCTGCACTGTTTCTAACAAGGCTATATCCATCCTGTAATATGGAGACCAAAACTGAACCGTATAGTCTAGGTGAGGCCTGACTAGAGCCAGATAAAGCTTTAGAATAACTTCCGCACTTCTACTTTTAACACTTCTGGTAATGAATTCTAACACTCTATTAGCTCTATTTCTGGCCTTAATACATTGTTTCCTAGGTCGGAGGTCTGGGCTCACCCTCACTCCAAGATCTTTTTCACCTTCTGATCTTTTCAGCGATACATTGCTTATGGTGTATCTATTACCAGGGTTTTTTCTACCAACATTCATAACGCTGCATTTATCAATATTAAATTCCATCTGCCATCTGACTGCCCACTCGTTAAGTTTATCTAAGTCTCCCTGCAATATGTTTACATCAGACTGTGATCCAATAATCCTACCTAACTTAGTATCATCAGCAAACTTGCTGATATCACTGCTAATCCCACTATCCAAGTCGTTGATGTAAATCGAAAATATTAATGGACCCAAAACAGACCCTTGTGGAACTCCACTTGTCACCAGTCCCCATTCAGATTTAGAACCATTAATTGTAACCCTTTGTTGCCTATTACTTAGCCAAGCTCTGATCCAATGAAGAACCTTCCCATCTATTCCATGAGCCCTAACCTTATTTAAGAGTCGCTCGTGTGGTATTTTGTCAAATGACTTACTAAAGTCCAGATATATTATATCATAATCCTTATCATTATCTGCCGTCTCATAAACTTTCCTATAAACACTCAATAAATTGGTGAGACATGACCTACCCTTGGTGAATCCATGTTGTGAAGCATTGATCAAACTATGTTTATCTAAGTGCTCTCTAATGTTTTTTGCAATAATAGATTCCAATAATTTACCCACCACTGATGTTAGACTTACGGGTCGATAATTTGACTTTAGTCCTCTGTCTCCCTTCTTAAATATGGGAACAACATTTCCTTTCCTCCACAAAGTCAGTGGAGAAGCGGTACGGTACTTTGCCTTCAGTTCGTCATTACACTGAAGCTCCACCAACTCCATCTGCAGGGGGGGAGGGGCTTCGTCCACAGGGAAGTCAAAGGGGGAGGTGAACAGCTTGAAGCCCGGAGCCAGTGGCCTGACACCTGTGAATCGGGAGGCAAATTCCTCCCGCAAAGAGGTGACAACACCAACACAAGTGTTCAGGTCCACGTCATCAGATGCACAAGCCGCAATACGAGGAAAATGCATAAACTGACCAGCAACCAGTTGAGCCTCCAACAAGCGCAGCTTTACCTCGAAGGCGGTGATGTGCGAATACATGTCTGTGACTAGAATGTTTTTGTCTTGCAGCTTCACATTGAGATCATTTAGGTGCGTAGTGATATCTGTGAGCAGGGCCAGACGAGCAAGCCATTGCGGGTTGAAAAATGATCAGCACCGGGGAGGTTCTTTTGACGGAGGAAGGTGGCGATCTCCTGCTGCAGGTCGCACACGCGGGACAGCATGGCTCCATGACTCAACCATCGGACCTCACATAAGTAAAGCAGGTCAACATAGTGTGCGTTGATTTCGTCCGTTAGTGCCTGGAACTGGCGGTGGTTAAGGCTGCGGGAGAGGATGGAGTTGACAACCTTCACGACTACAGACATGACATCAGTAAGGTTGGCAGACTTGGAGCACAGGGACTCTTGGTGGATGATGCAGTGCACCTTGTGGATGGGCTGGGTGTGTCCGGCGGCCTCACAGTGACGCACTAGCAGTGAGGCGGCACCCTTCTTCTTTCCAGTGATTGCTGGGGCACCGTCGGTTGTCACGCACACGAGACGGGACAGGTCGAGGGAGTGTTGCTTCACACACTGAAGCACTGCGTCGAAGATGTCTTGCCCAGTGGTGGTGCCGTGCAATGGAACAAGCTGGAGAAACTCCTCATAAACCTGAAGGGCAGCTGTGACTCCACGAATGAAAATCGCCAGCTGGGCTGTGTCCTTCATGTCTGTGCTCTCATCAAGAGCGAGAGAGAAGGCATCGAAATTTGAGCAACAGGTCTTAAGCGAGTCGTTCACGCTGTCTGACATCTCCTCAATGCGACGACAAACAGTGCGGGTTGAAAGGCTTACACTTTCAAAGGCAGAACGCTTTTCAGGACAGAGGGAATCTATCACAACCATGATGCACTCCTTGATAAAGTCCCCGTCTGTGAATGGCTTCATCCGGCGAGCATGTGTTTGAGTAAGGGCCAGTAAGCTATTGTCTGATTTGGGCGGGCGGGCGGGACAGGACCTACCAATACGAGTAACTAGTGAGCGTGAATGTGGTTGTGAGCTTGGAGGCTGGGTGAAGTGGGTGAATGAAGAGAGAGAGAGATAAGAGATTTTCATCCTATCTAGACACTTTGCAAGTACCAACTACAAGGTTATTGACTATACAAAGCGCCGCCACGTCAGCACGAGCTAGGCGGATTCGAACCGCTGACCGAATGCGCAGGGACTCTGCACATGGCAAGCTCACGTCTCTACCAACCTTGCCACCCTGACGGGCAGAGAGAGAGAGAAAGAAAGAGAGAGAAAGAGAGAGAAAGAGAGAGAGAGAGAGAGAGAGAGAGAGAGAGAGAGAGAGAGAGAGAGAGAGAGAGAGAGAGAGAGAGAGAGAGAGAGAGAGAGAGAGAGAGAGAGAGAGAGAGAGAGAGAGAGAGAGAGAGAGAGAGAGAGAGAGAGAGAGAGAGAGAGAGAGAGAGAGAGAGAGAGAGAGAGAGAGAGAGAGAGAGAGAGAGAAGTAGCAGCAAGAAATGCACTTTATATTATCCACATTCCCTAATGATTAAAGTACATTTCAGACTAAGAAAGTTTGATGCATACCTCTTCTCAGTACGAACTCCTACGGAGACTGGCCGCTGGCGTGACCGTTGGTGGTGAGGGAAGACTGTTCATGGGACGTCACGTGTAATGCAGAGTTGCCAGATGCCACGATAGTGGCCAGTCCCACGTCGGCGCCTCTCGACATGATCGCGTTTTGCCATGTAGTCATTTTCTCCCTAGCGATTTTCCGTGGTGCTTCTGTGGTAAATATCTCAGTCATGCAAATTTGCCCCACGCTACCCGCCGCGATCACGTTGAAACGTGCCGACTTACTCATTTAGTTGGCTAGGCTGTTGCGGGCCGGATTGTTATATAAATATCAAGCAGGGTGACGGGCCATGAGTTCGGACTCTGCGGGCCGGATCTGGCCCACGGCCGGAGGTTGCCGGCCTCTGCCCCAGACCCTACAGGGCCTACACCCTCAAACCATATGCTGCTATAAATTCATGTGTAAATATACTTTCCATTTATATTTTCACGGAAGCCGGAAAAGCAAAGCATCAATACACTCTAGTCTCATTTAGCTGATTTATATCCTCACTTTAGTTATATTTTTTTCAGAAGTTTTGACTAAATTATAATTATATTAATTTCTGAGTATCATGGGTCGTCAAGAGCGAGTCACATAGTGCGAGCAAGCATATCGTTGCGTTAATGCGAGGGTTAAAATATTTATAATTTAGCACCATGCTAATTTGATGCTTGTGACGGACTCCCCACCAAAACGGGCCCAAGGTCACACACATCCTAAATCCAGGAGTGGGTGTTAGTAAACTCGTACAATTGAATTCAAAGGAAGAACAGACCGCAAGAGCCTTACTAGGCCAAACGAGGCTACCTGTGTGATACCTTTTTACCACTGTAGTTTCTTACTTGGTAAAGGCAAAATAATAGCAAAGTTGAAGGATTCTGCCACCTACCATTCCCTCCGGCCGAGGCCGGAAGAAAAATAAAGAGAAAACACCATGCAGTATTAAGAAACTGCCGTGAAATTTGATAGGAAATTTTGAAGGAAAGATATACTGTTAGCTAAAGAATAAGCCAAAAAATAAAGCAAATTTACGTAGGACCGAAGCAATCGAGTTGGGCACCTGATACTTAGTATTTATATAACTTATTCTTAAACGCCTCATCTGTTTTACTATGAACTATTTGTGCTAAAAAAGAGCTCCAAATATTAACACGTCTATTAAAAAAAGTGCTTCGCTGCAAGTGAACGGAGTCAATGATCTTTAATCATCTTGATCAATGATCTTTTTATCCATTATTACGAGTCTTACTTATCCAAACAATATTTATATAGTCTTTTATGTTAACAATATCGAAGACATGGAACATTTTAAACAGCTCTAGCAAGTCTACACGAAATCTATATTTAAAAAAACTCTATGAAAGAAAAAGTGCTTCCCTGCAATTGAACGGGATTATTTACCATTGATATGTTATCCATTATTACGAGTCCTGCTTGTCAAAACTATATTTAGATAGTCGTTTATGTTAACATTATCGAGACCAGGGAACATTTTAAACAGCCCTAGCAAGTCTGCACGCAATCCATGTTTTAACAGACTTAAAAAGCTAAGTTCCTTATGTTGCTTGCTCTTCGAATGCCTTGTTTGGCAGGCGCTGAATCATTTAATAACTTTTCTTTGTACTCTATCTATATATTCTATCTATAGTAGAGCGACCAGAACTGAACGCAGTTTTCAAGACGAGGACGCACTATCGTATTGGAAAGTGTACAGTCTATACGGTTTGCTGAACGGCTGGACCAGGTTTTGGTCCCACTACGCATCTACTACGTCATGCGAGCCGAACCACCCCCACCCCCTTTGATCTGTCTAATTCTATCTCCAGCATAGTTATTGTCCAGTGGCAGGACCCCATTGTTTTAGAGCACCTTGCAGTGTCTGTTAACAATAATTTGTTTGCATTTCCCAGTAGTTCTTAGTGCCTTTATGAAATGTATGAAAGCGACTTCCCTGCCGCTTGGCGTTTTCAGAATCCAAGATGGCGGCCAAGATGGCCGCAACATAGAACCAAAATTCATAATTTGTCATAACTTCTGTTAAAAGTTCAGTAGAACGTTGATGTTGGTGTCTAATAGTATAATTTTAAGAGTAAGGAATTGATTATAACGTTATTTTACTATTTTGAGGCCATTTTGGTCATGTAATTCTAAGATAAATGCAAATTCTCATGAAAAATAGTACAGTTACTACTACAACTGTACTCATTACCGGGTATTTTGCAAACTGTATTCACTTATTCATTCTCTTTGGTTGGAAAATCTGCTAGTATCAACAATGGACAGTGGAGTGATATGTTTATTGAGACCAACTGGATGATGAAAGAACATATGGGACGAAGTGGCATAATTGGAACAACAGAAAACCCTCAAGCAATGGCAACTTGGGTGTTCATTATGGATGTGACAATGACCTTGACTGATGACCTGAATAAGATGTCTGGAGGCGGAGAGAATGTGCGAATAACCCACAAAAAGGTGTCTTCAAGTCGCATTGGTTGGGATGAAGATTATCGCCAATCACTCCACAGAACTCTCTTGTTATGCATTAACTCTATGGATCCAGATTCTCATGTCACAGGATCTCTGCTCTACATCTGGAGTGGTCAAGTAGCTCAACCAAATATAAATGTTGACAGGGCCTTGATCACTGGAGCCGAGCAACTGATCAAGAATGAGAGATCATGGCCAGATGGCTATCACAACTCACTCTCAAAAGGAGTAGTCACCTTTGGAACAAAGCAGAAACGTCTCACAATTGGGAAGCACGTTGTTATTGACCAAGAAGCAATCTACGCTCATGTTATTGGCCTTCTAGTGAGTCAGCGGGACCTCAATTTCAACAAGTGCTGGCTTACAATGACCTGGAGTTGGTCGCTTATCCACCATAAATATTCCATGTTAATGGCCTGATGCGGGTTGCTACCGGAAAGTCACCCCTAAAGAAAAATATCCAGGTGGAAGTATCTCAACGCTTAAACATAGGACCAACAGCAATAGTGATATATGTGTCAGCTGCTATTTAGACAGTGGACTGGCCAGCTCATAAAACTGTTGACATGTTTAAAGAAAGACTTGTTCTTGATGATACGTTTATTTCACACCAAAAATGAACATAGACTTTATCTGAAAGAACAAGAGAAGAAACATTAATTTTTATGATAGTAACAATAGTTTGTAATTAAGTCTAGAACAGGAGAATGATTCAGTTCATACAGTATACTGTTTCAATAACATGGAAGCCTGTGTTCTAATGTGCGAGCGGGACGGTGGGTCGCACATGACGCCATGAGATAAGCCTTGTTTACATTGCCATGGCACACAACCCTACATCCCCCCCAGCGCGGGGCTAAAGTCACGGGCTTATATTCATAGCTGCCAGTCACCAGAGTCCTGCCAGGCCGGTCTGCGAACTGTACGGCGGGGTTGGACAGAGGCTTGCAGGGTCGGTGGAGCTAACTGCGGCGAGCAAGGCAGGGTAACCGAATCTCCGGTGGAAGGAGACGATGGTGGAGCAGTGCTGCGAGTGCGTGCTGGGCTCGGCAAGTCAGGTGTTGGCGGTGTCAAGACTGTTGATGCCTCCACAGGGGTGGTGTCGTGCACAACAATTGGTGGGATGGTCGGCTGAGTTGAACTTGTGTGCGGACAGGGAGATACATTGGGTTTACTGGGAGGCGCGGCAACCGGGGCCGGCTCAGCGATGTCAGTGGAGACGGGAGTGATCCAGCGCAGGAATTTCCTGTTTCGAGTTGTTACCCGCCCTGAGCCGTCAATTTTCACGCTATACTTATCGAAGGGTAGCACTTCTGTCACAGTGCCACTCCTGTCCCACTTCTTCGGGTAGTTCCCAGCGCCGTTCTGCACGAAGCATCTATCACCGGCTTGAAGGGGCAGTTGTGGGCGAGTATGAGCGTCCAGGGCCTCTTGGGACTGAGCGTAGCGTGTGCGGAGTGACGATTCCTGCAATGCCCATGCCTCACGCCATGTCGGTCTGACATTTGAGTTAGCGAATTTCTCCAGCCGATTCACAATGGATAGTGAGTCCCGCAGCGGTTTTCCGAAGACAACCTGGGCGGGGGAGATGTCGTAGTCTGGATCCAGTGTGTTTCGTTGCTGTAGGAGTGCGCGAAGGAGCCTGTCATTGTCAAGTGAGCCGGTTGGTCCGATGTTTGACCGGAGGAGGCGTTTTGTAGCTTTAACCGCCACTTCTGCCCTGTCGTTGGACCTTGGGTTTTAGGCAAATGACACACGTTGGTCAACCCCCCCACCGTTTCAAGAAGTCGCGAGTTAAGCTGGCTACGAATTCCGGGCCGCCATCGCTGGATAGTTCGTCTGGCACTCCGAAGGTCGCAAACAATTTCCGAAGGCATCCGATCAGGTCCTCTGCACCGGCGTGGGAGGATCCTGAGGGGCAGGCGAAGACCTCTGTCCATCCGGACAACCTGTCGCCGATGACCAAGTAGTGTTTGCCGGCAAAATCGAAGAAATCGGTATAGACAGATTCAAAAGGGGTCGACGGTGGCGACGATGTGGTCGCCGGCAACGAAGGTTGTGACGGAGCGTTCCTGTTGCAATCGGTGCAGGCCGCGCGAACGGCATGGACGTCGGCCGTAATGCCCGGCCAGAAGACGATTGCGCGGGCACGGATTTCCATGGACGATGTTCCTTGATGGGCGGCGTGCAGGTTATCGAGAACAGTGCGACGGAGTGAAGGCGGAACAACGACACGGTCATCGAACATGACGGCACCGTCAGATACATAAAGGGCCTCCCGGAACTGCCAGTATGTAGCAGCATGATGAAGGTCTTTATCAGACGCAGGGAAGCCGCTCTCAACAGTCTGTAGACGTGCTCGCATGTTGTCGTCCTTTGCAGTCTCTTCGACGATCCGCGACCATGGGAGGGACGATATCTCCGCAGCCTCGCGCTGGATTGCTGCAGGCAAGGCGTGCTCCATCTGGTCGTTGATACCTAGAGTATTGACTGAGATTGACGGGGATGGATGGCGGGATGCTGCGTCAGCAGCCTGGTTCGAAGAGCCTGGCATGTGCATGATTGAGAAGCGCCATGGCAAGGTGCGTTGTTTGAGTCGGAAGAGCCTGGTGTTGGCGATCTCGTCGAGGGTGCGGTCGCCGAAGATCTTGACCAGGGGCTTGTGGTCCGTGACCACCAGTAGATCATCACACCCCTGGGTGAAGAAGCATGTCTGCTCGAGACCCCATGCGACGGCAAGCGCCTCTCCCTCTATGGGCGCATAACGAGACTGCGCCTGAGAAGAAACGGGAGCCAGCTAGGATGATCTGCCATCCATCCGGACAACAGTCTGGCACTTTGGAAGCGCATGCGCACTGCTTCTGGGTGAGGAAATATCCAATCCCATTCATGGACCAATCGGGCCTTAGGCACGTACTCCTAGACGTGTCAAAGATTTTCACACCTTCCTTGATAGCCTCGACGATGGCGTATTTTGACGACTCGAATGCCTCGTCCAGAACTCGGGTCCAGAAAAACTTGTATTTTGGGCTGAGGAAGGGCTTGAAGGGGGCCATGATATTCCTCAGCTGAGCATAATTGCTTACCTGGTTCACTAGACCGAACCAGCTGCAAATGTCCGTTGTGGACGTAGGTGTTGGAAAGTCCCTAATGGCATCAGCAAACTTGGGGAGGGGTTCGATGGAAGAGCCGGTAATGCGGAAACCGCTTCTTCCTCAAATGCAAACTCTACTTCCCTCATCGCAAACTGGAACTTGTCGGGGTTCAATACAATCCCTGATTTTTCAACAGTCTCGAGAAAGTCCATGGTGCGCCACCAATGGGTCTCCAAGTCCTCGTCGTGATGCACGGTATCGTCGACGCATCTCTCCTTGCGCTCGAAGTCGGACAGGACTGCGTCGAAACGACGGTTGTAACCATCGCTGGAGGAGAGAAAACCTTGGGGTGCCCACTGCCCGGCAGTATCGCCACCTGCCAAACGGTGTAATAAAAGTCGTCAAGCGGCGGTCTGACACACGGAGAGGGGCGGAATGGTATCCATTCCACGCATTTGTGACCGTCTTTCAAGAGCTGCCTGGGATCCGACTAGCGAGGTGAAATGGCGATTCTGTGGCAAAGGGTTCCCGTTGACAGTGGCGATTCAGCGGGACAAGTCAACGGTTCTCCGTGGGGTACCATCGTGCTTTCGGGTAACCACCATCCGGTGGCACCAGGTCGCCGGTTCGCCATATGACGCGGTCACGCGGTCTATGACGCCCAAAGCTTCGTCGCGTAGCAGGTCCTGGTGCACCTTGTCCTGCCAGTGCAATGGTATCAGCGCAGCAGTGTGGCAGGCACGTGGGGTCGCAGCCTCATCCAGGTGTATCTCCACGGGAGGGCCGTCCATGGTAGGCAGGGGCCGGTGCGGGCATGTGTTAAACGTTGAAGGCGCATAACGGTTCAAGAGCCACTCTCGCATTTTCTCATTATTCTCCGGTCGGCAGGGGAACGGGAGTAAGGGTGGGCGTGTTGGCGGGTCTAGGCGCTTGGGGCAGCCGCAGTCTATGTCGTTGTTGGTGCCCATGCTACATCCCGCATTCGATTCTCTGATAGCAGCAGTTGAGGCGCTTTCGGCTTCGCCACACTTCTTGTTGGCGCCACCAATAGTCGGGAAGTCCAACGGCAGAATTCCGAGTGCGCGAAGGGATTCATGGGACAGGAAGAAACTGTGAACATCTTTGCTGACGTAGATCATGCCACGGCATGCTATACCATTTCCGTTAGGGTTGCGCCCATCAATTACACCGAAGAAAGTCACCTCGATGCTGATTTTTGACTTATTGGCGGCCTGCAGGCTCAGGGAGACTGGATAAAGATCTTCGCAGGAGAATCCACTTGCTAAAAATTGGTTGAGTGACCAAACATCTGATTGCGCCCTATTGTCCGTAACACCATCGACATCGGCGAAGACTTGTTACGGGCGCAGGCGGCGTGCTCTGGGGGTCTTTTTGTCGATACTGAGGCGTAGCCTGACGGTAGGGTGTTTCCTGAAGCGGGCGCGGCGGCATTCACCGGCAGTGAAGATGTGGTGTTGGAGGACAACCACTTGAGATGACTGTTCGGGAGTTCCGAGCAGGCGAGAGACGCGTTTGCTGCGACGAGTGGTAATAGCAGAAATCTGGGAGAAAGGTTCGTGCTTAACCTCAACCGAGTTGGCACTTGCTGGTTGCGCTGAGTTGCGTCTTTCGTCACGGCGTGTCCGGCGCTGGGTGAAGTAACACTCCTTGCACCGTTCGTGCGCCTACTTGTTCCACCCACGGACGTTTCGGAGAACAGGAAAAAGGTTTGCCGACAGTCCGGACATGCAGCTCTTTTCGTTTTTTCTGCAGGCATTGGTAGATGGTTCTTAGCAGTGGCAGGTCCATGTGTGTTTTCCTGCCTCTGAGAGGTTGCCCGCTTGAACGATGAAATGGCCGAGTTCATGGTGGAGGGAAGGGCATTCCTGGCAATTTCTCTTCCCTCGACAAAACCAATTACGTCATTCACTGTCGGTAGTTGGGGCCCTTCGACCCCCAAAGCCTCGCGACGAATGTCCATATCGGCTATGCCTGTGAGCAGCACATCCCGAATGGACTCGCCTGTGTAATTCACCACGTTGTCTCGTCCACATTGGCATCTTGCGGCGATGGCGAATGCGCATGTCTCTGCTTTGCCACGGACTCTGGCGGCGAAAGCACGGAAAACTTCGTCAGGGCTTTGTTGCATGGCCACGAGCTCGGCGCGTTTCACGCCACGAGAAACGGGAATAATAGCGAGTGACTTCATGGCTGCCATGATATCGGCGATGGGGCGGGAAGTAACTGTGGGATCTGCTTTCAGGAGGGCATCTCCCAGGCTGTCCGCGGCGCACTGGAACAACTGAAGTGAGGCCGACGCGTCGTCAATTCCGGATCCGCGACGGAAATTTTCCCAGCGGCGCTCAAAGGTGTTCCATGTCTCGCTATGTACGCCCATGTCGATGCGCGGTCGGTCCAGCTTCGGGCCGCTTGGGCGGGCAGCGGCGTTGGCATCGTTTGTGGCAGCTAGCGTGTGGGCAAGGTTGTGGTTGTTCAGGAGGGCCACAGCAACGGCGTCCGCCACTTCGCCGGTCTGGAAGGGGCAGTCTGGGACACCACACTGTAGAACAACCATCTTGAAAGTCTATGTTCATAGAGAAAGACTTGTTCTTGATGATACGTTTATTTCACACCAAAATTGAACATAGACTTTATCTGAAAGAACAAGAGAAGAAACATTAGTTTTTATGATAGTAACAATAGTTTGTAAATAAAGTCTAGAACAGGAGAATGATTCCCGTTCATACAGTATACTGTTGCAATAACATGGAAGCCTGTGTTCTAATGTGCAAGCGGGACGGCGGGTCGCACATGACGCCATGAGATAAGCCTTGTTTACATTGTCATGGCACACAACCCTACAATGTTCATATCAGGCTTCAAGGTGTGACTCTCTCAACGGTTATCTGAAGGTGATGTCTACCTCTGTTTCGACATATATCACGATTTCCCTAACAAAAGTAGTACGAGGGCTTCAAGAGCAACCGCTAGCCTTGTTCATCATCTCACACTGACAACTACACTGCCTCCTCGATATGCGGTGCTCAAGAACTACCCCAACAAGACACGGCTGAACACAATAATTTGTAAGTAGATCCTGAGTGATAAAGAGATCTTACAAAATGTGACACAAGACCACAAGTTGGTAGTCACAGGGGACAAGTCAGTTCCCACATAAGTGTCTAAATAGCTCAAAAGTACTCATCTAGATATTGCATCAACACATGAAGAGGCGGACATTTTAATTACTCAAAACAAGCCATCCAAATTGCAAAAGAAGACTCAAAATCACGAGAATGTGTTGTGTGTGATGAATAACACTGATGTATTTGCTTTACTGCTTTTCTTCTACATGAGTGAGAAGCTTGAGTCCTCCATGAAGATTCAGTCACCAATCAAAGGTCACACTTGCATTAACATAAAATAAACTACCCATAAACATACTGACATTGCACCGTCAATCTTAGCACTCCATGCCCTAACTGGTTGAGACTCAGATGCAGCATCCTATGGAGTTGGCAAGACAACGGCAATTGCTGTGTCGAGAAAAGTACGCACACTAGATCATTGTCGTAGATCAACTTGGCCAACTTACAGCAGATATTACTGAGGTGGTCTGCATGCTTCGGTTGCAAAGCATTATGCTATTCCATGACAGAGTGCCGCCAGCAACTGTGGACACAGAAAACTGGGAATTTAACAACAGCACCAAGATTGTGTAGTTTGCCACCCACAACTGAATCATTTGAGCAGAATGTTCGAAGAGCACACTACCAGGTCGCTCAATGGTACAGTGCCTTGATTGGAGAACCACCCCCTCTCAATGCAGTAGACTATAGATGGGAGGCAGATAAACAAATAAATGTCTTATCTCATGAACCATGAAAGATGGAGTATCCTACGCTCCTGAACACATCCTCAAGTTGGTCAAATGTGGCTGTGTATCAGAGCGACCGTGTAAACGTGGTAATTGTGGATGCATGAGGCATCAACTTTCTTGCACTATGTTATTCACCCTTTTAATACAAGGGAACACAAAACAGATGTCGCTGATTATGTAGATATTAAGAATTATAATTGTGATGAGGAAAATAATGAATAAAATGTCAGCTTTAGTATTAATTGTATATTATTTTTTCTAGTGATTTAAGAGAATATCTTGCAATTATAATATCACCAAAAAGCCTCCAAATATGAAAATAGCGTTATAGTTAGATTCCTAAACCTAAAATACATAATATTAGACACCAACATCAAGGGTCTATTGCACTTTTAACAGAAGTTATGACGAATTATGAATTACTAGCCGCAAAGCCGCCCACCGGGCGGACTTTTTGGCTAGCTCCTGCGGAGGGCTATTGGTGGGCCTCGGCCCACCACCTGTGTTTGGTGGGCCTTCGGCCCACCAAACACAGACTCTCCAGATAGCCCCTTCTAGTTTTCCTGAAATCATGAATGTAGAAATGTATGTATTAATGCCTTACCCATCACCCCCCACCCATTACCCATCACCCCCCACCCATTCACTCACCCATTACCCATCACCACACACCCATTCACTCACCCATTACCCATCACCTCCCCCCACCTATTCCCTCACCCATCACCCATCACCCCCCACCCATTCACTTACCCATCACCCCACACCCATTACCCATCACCCCACCCATTCACTCACCCATTACCCATCACCCTACATCAAGGTTTCGTCAATTCTCGCAACCTACATTTTTTTTTCACAATTCTCGCTAATAGGCTTCTAAAAAAGAAGAAAACAAAAGTGATCGGATCATCTCATAAGTGGGCTTAAAAGTTGCCCCTGGTCGAGCTGGCTCCAAAACTGTGCCATATGATGGGATTGGGGCACGGGGGGCGGCACCTATCGCGGACACACACACACACACACACACACACACACACACTTTCGCTTATATTATTACTAGCCGCAAAGCCGCCGGACTTTTTGGCTAGCTCCTGCGGAGGGCTATTGGTGGGCCCACCACCTGTGTTTGGTGGGACTTCGGCCCACCAAACACAGACTCTCCAGATAGCCCCTTCTAACTTTCCTGAAATCATGGATGTAGAAATGTATGTATTAACGCCAACCCATTCACATCACCCCCAACCCATTCACTCACCCATTACCCATCACCCCCCACCCATTCACTCACCCATTACCCATTACCCCCAACCCATTCACTCACCCATTACCCATCACCACACACCCATTCACTCACCCATTACCCATCACCCCCCACCTATTCCCTCACCCATCACCCCCCACCCATTCACTCACCCATCACCCCACACCCATTACCCATTCACTCACCTATTACCCATCACCCTACATCAAGGTTTCCTCAATTCTCGCAACCCACATTTTTTTTTCACAATTCTCGCTAATAGGCTACTAAATTTTTTTTTAAATAAAAGTGATCGGATCATCCCATAAGTGGGCTTATAATGTGCCCCTGGTCGAGCTGGTTCCAAAACTGTGCCATATGATATGATTGTGCCACGGGGGGCGGCACCTATCGCGGACACACACACAGACACACTTTCGCGTATATTATTATAGATAGATGGTTCTATGGTATGGCCATCTTGGCCGCCATCTTGGATTCTGAAAATGCCAAGCGGCTGGAAAAGGGCCACCCAACCTAAAATGCATAAAAACACAGAAACCTATTGGAAAATGCAAACAAAATATTGTTAGCAGACACTGCAAGGTATATGTTCCCTGCCACTGAACTACTATGAGGGGAATTGGCTCCGCTCCGGACACCCACTGTCTGTGTGCGCGCCTAAGTTAAAAAGCGGGCGAGCTCTATGCTTCTCCCCGCTGTCCCTCTATTTTTCTCGCCATATATTTTGCGTACTAGTTTGCTACCATGATAAATAATACGTTTCCTATATTACTTCGTTTTTCTGACTGCTCAAAAAATTCCGCAGCAATGTTGCATCTCTTACCTACACACGATAATATACTATAAACTGTGTACACACACGAAATGTGTCTGTGCACCCTGTGTGCGGAAACGTGTGGGTGGTGAAGCCAGGTGGTGGTGAAGGGTACAGTCAGGTCAGTCAGGTTAGCAACCCTCCCCATGGACCTGCTGCCCCGCGGCTACTCCCTTTTACCTCTTGCAGACCTTCCATGAGCTCCGCTGAACTTACCCTAGAGTCAAGTCAATTTTACCCTAAATTCTTACGTTTTACCCTAAATAATCGGCTCGACTGTATATTCGATTATATATTATAATATATATTTATATATATATTATATATATTATATATATATATATATATATATATATTATATATATAAAGAAAAAGGAAGTAGGTGAAAATCCATATTTTTATTGGTAACAAAAACAAAATAGTAAAGTTAAGCCAGTTTAGTTTGTCTAGTTTTAATATAATTTCCATTAAATATATATTTCTGGTTTAATAAGAACACAATTTAACAAAATAAGTATTGAGAGAAAACTGACAAGAATTATACTGACCCACAAATCTTTCAAACCATTAAAAGTAACAGGTACATATACATATTGGATATTTACAGGTACATATACATTTTATAGTTATCCATATACATATTTACAACCTCTGAAACGCTGCCTCACTTTGTACATTATTGATCGTTTTTAGCATATTGTCCTCAATGTTCAGGTATGTGAAGATATGTTCCAAGCGTTTCATGTGATAATTGCTGCATTAAGCCACTAGGGTTTCATTTTAAAGAGAGGATCTTTGACAAGTTTAGCTTAATTTATAGTTTGCTGAAAAAAAACGCTCAAACCGCCGGCATTTGAAAAGGGTAGTGAGAAGAGGGTAGATATGACTATATGGTTAAATGGATAACATGGCAGTCCTGCATCATTTTTTCTTCATTCAGCACAATATCCCAAATACTTTGTGAGTGGAGGTTGATTAGAAAGTTCTTCATCAAAACAGTGCACCAGTCTCCATTCTTCAATCCACAAGATTTTTTATTGGCATACTTTGGTAATTGTGGCAGTTCATCAAATATATATTGCTAAGGATGGAGGATTCAGAGTTATGCAGAACGAGGGTTATACACATTACCACAGGCCACTACTTCCATGAATTTGGTATGAGTGAATATCTTTTCTGAATCTGGGATACAGCCTTCAATCAAAAATGACTGACATGACTTATAAAAACTGTGAAAGTTCGGCGCTAGTTACTGTTCCCGATTTTGTTTTTTTAGATCCCTTTACTGTTGCTGATGCACTCACTCATAGATATACATTCTCAAACAGGAATTTAAGACACTTGAAAAAATATGTGAACAGGGACCTAAGTAATGAAATTTCGCATTCTTAACAAAGCTCAACATCCATGAAGTCATACACAAGCTTCGAATGAGTTTGCAGTCTCAGTTTTCAGTGTGAAAAAAAAATTGGAGCTCAGACTGGAAGAACGTATTATAACTATGAACTTACCCAAGTTGTAATCCAGAAATTCGAGGTAGGCTTGGGTAAGCTTGTATTTTCAACGGCAGTAACATCATATCATTTACATGTGTTGGGTCACTAATGTTAATTCTGTGAAATAAAGCTACAATGCATCCCACTGTTCTAGCCTAGCAATCTTTTCACACATGCCTGTACAAGACAACACGGTTTCAGGCGTGAGCCCAGGATTTTTTATGAGTTCAATATCAACAAATTTTTTAAAAACTCTTTGAATGCATGTTGCCTCTGGAGCCTAAGACTAAAATTAAGTGTGCAAAAATGGTATTACGGCATAAATCTTCAACATATTTGGGAGTTGAGGCAAGCATTTGATGCACATAGAGGAATCATGTGGCTATGAACATTTGACAATTAGACATGAGGCAATATTCTTTTAACAATGTTAGCTACTTGAATGGTTTGGCTCCCATCATCACATTGTAGTGTCAAAACCCCCCAAAACCCAACCATATTATTAACCAGGAATGTTTTTTGATGTGAAACACTCCTTCATGGCATTGAACAGTCCTACAGCTGAGCTATCATTAACCTCTATCAACCTACGAAAGAGTTTTGAAGTTTATCTTTTCTCAAAATTATTGTGCTAATACGCACAATTGTTAGTTGTACTACTGTTGTTGTTCATCATAATTACCGAAAAAAAACCTTTCACGTCTCCTTCCCCTCGCTTCGATTCAAAGAGTTCAGTGCCGATGAAAATGCTTTCCAACGCACTGTCCTTATTATGTTGAGGCTCTTTTTGCCTCCCTAGTTTAATTTTTTTAAAGACATCGCATCAGGAAACATGGCTTTTAGGCAAGGTCTAGTAAGGGTTACATAAAGAAAATAGGCAAGTGCATGTTCGATAGAAAAGCACCCACACCCGAACCGAAGTTCAATTTTCCGTGCCGACTTTTCGATTGGGTCATTTGCAATAATAAAACTGGCACACTGACTTTGTTCTTAGAAATTTCACCAATTTCGTCATCTGGTGAAAATTTTCAGTTCATCGGGCAACACTAAACCCGCCCAGAGCAGAAACCAGAAAACGCGGGATCCTATGAGGTGACACCAGTAGAATTTCCGCTAGCCTTACCGAAATAAAGTTTCGTGTGTATAAAAATTAAACCACTGATTTTACGTCAATGAATCCTTTGAATTTGATTTTTTTTTAAAATGACAAACACCTCTGATATACCCTAGAGAATTACCCTAGATTATGCCTTACCTAACCGCTACCCTAGGCAGGGGTCTGAATACCCTAGGTTAGGGTATTTTACCCTAAAATGGAAGCAATGGTGTACCACGCTGTGATGAAAATTTCTTTCAAGATGAGCTCCAGATTTTCTAAATCCAATTGCCACAAAAAATTGCAGCGATTATAAATGGACGAGAACTTCGCCGGTCGTTTTTCAGAGACACCGGACTGTTTTTTCATGGCCTACAATAATGCTTTTTTCTAATGGAGATATTTTTTTTTTTTTTTCTTTCATCAGTTTCAAATTCTTCATTCCGTCTATACATTCTTCTACCATTTCCCTAGTATCACAAAGATATTGTGATAACTAGGATCGGTTAGAGGTATAGACGGGATGAGGAATTTTAAGTCCCAGGACCAGCTGAAGTGTATCCCAAAATACTATAAAGAATGCCAAGGGCGTTGTATAGTGATGCGTTAGTTGCTATTTTCAAAGTGCCTTTTTAACTTGCCCTCTGCGGGTCCACTTGTGTCACGGTCTACGCCAGTGCAGCAGGGTTTCAAACTCCGTATCACACCAAAGACGCTAAGGGCGGACATAATGAATCTGCCCCCACAACGTTGAACAACGCCGGGTAAACCAACCAAGGACCTCCTGGGCAGCCACTACAGCCCTTGTGGGGAGAGCATCGGTACACACGAATCACAGCACACACCAGTGTTACAGTTCAGCTAACTCAGTTAACACGATAACACTGGAACTAAATCCCGCTCATTGTGGCGGTCAGTCCAGAGAAAACGTTTGAAAGGAAACTGGCGCGAAACCAAAGGCAAAAGTAGTGTAGAGCACTCAGGGACCCGTCACCGAGGGCGACCTGTTACTTGAGTGCGCACTGCGTTGATGGTATGAGCAGGAGAGCGGCAGAACCTTCCACGACGTCTGCCAAGCCGAGATTTGCCCTGATGCTATTTTTTTGGCAGTGGCCAGTCTGAGCCAACAGACACATGAACAACGTACCACACGGAGTATAGAACTCTGTACGAAACGGTAAAATAAGGAAAAAGACATATGACGGTAACTAATAGATAGTTAAAGTTATTGTTGTATGACTATAATGATGAACCGTTGGACTCCAGGTGGTTAAGACCAATTATTGTTGACAGACAATAATAATTAGAAAATATAATTCCAGCTCCTTATAAATAGACATGTGGGCATTATTGGTCACATTGTCTCGTAGCCCCAGGTGAAGGTTGCGTACCCTGGTGGTACAGGTACCCAGGTTAAGAAACCACTGCTTCTAGATATTGTCACTCGGCAAGTATTCTAGACAACATAATCAGGCAAGTGTGTGATTCAGGAACCGTGTTAATATAATAGACAAGGATAAATATCTGACACAAAGGAGTTGAAAGAACAAATATTTATGCGCTACTTTATGTAGCCGTCATTTTCGTATTAATGATATTATTGTGCGATTTATGCTAATACGCGATCCAGAATTTTCTCAGGAAAACGATGGTGGCACTAGTTTTTTTTCCAATATCAAATGGTGGTGTCCGGAAAACTAGTGGGAATAAGGTTTTGATAAGACAGAATGTCGCCGCACTACAGCACTAGGATACGGGCTCACTCTCACAATCACAGCGGGATGCGGGACTCGCTTTCTAGGTATATATAACTCTGGTGGTGAGCTTATATTCACATCATTATGTAGAAGACGCAGAATGTATACTAAATAAAAACAGTGAAGGTGAGAAAAAATGTACAAATAATGACAGTTAAATCCACCGCGAGTATCTTACTGCCGAATAATCAGATTAAGATACATATAATTAAGACTACAGACTTATTATTTTTGTTTACATCCAACGCCTTAGATAGTGGGCTTAGCAGTGACATCAGCATGTTGCTGATGACAATAAGATAGGTAGCATTATTAGATCAGTTATGATATAAACGGTTGCAAGGGAGACTTAAAAGTGCACCTCGAGTTTACAAGAAAACCGCAGAAAATTGCACACATGCGCTAAAACTCTTGCGAATAAGAAATGTACATTTTTTTGGGCTTCTTGCGGCTTCTCACCAAAAATTCGCCTCTAGAGAGAGAGCTCGACGCGTACGTCTAGTCTCTGAGACGGAAACTGAGAGACTGGAAGCGCCATGTTTGTAAAAAAAAAAAACGTTAGCCGTGGAATGTAGTACGAGGCTGCGGAAAATGGGGGGAAGCAATGTTTCCATAATATCTCAAGAACCATATCACTACGATAAAACGTTGTGCAGTACAAACAAATCCAATTTCAACAGGCTGCCCTGTGGTATAAGCAGATTTAAATTCATTTATAAATGACCGAATTAAATTTGTCTTTTGGTTATTACCCGAAAAAATTCCAGAAATCAAGGGAAAAATGGCATACATGCGTAAAAAATCTTGCGAATAAAAAATGTACATTTTCAAAGTGGAATACGATTCCTGCAGAAACTCTCCATCAAGACAAACAATATGTTAGACGATGAAAGATAAGATAGATCATAGACCACTGATACCTGGACTGCACACGCGACAATGTTTGAATTGCGGGGCTGCATAGGGGCCTGCGGGGCGCCCGACCCAAAAGATATAGTGGTCTGTGGTTATGGACTATCATATAGACTGGTTTTTCAGTATATATGATATACATAATCTTCGTAAAGTTTGTACTATAATATTATCAAATAAAAAACAGTAAAACACGCTCAAAGAAATGCCATTACGACACTATGAAAAAAATATGCATGAACTTTATATTCACTTCAACTCTTCGCCATTTAAAACTTTGCGAGTCAACCCTTTTATCATGAAGGGTATCATCAATAGAAGCGCAATTATATTAGCTTTCCATTACTATATTTCGTTATCTGATAAATTAATTAGAACCATGCATAAATCAATGTTAAATAATAAATAAATAATTACATAATCAATCGGGTAATTTTCCGATTGATGATGTTATTTATTACTTATATATTTCGTTTTTTGATAAATGAATTAGCACCATGTATAAATTAAACGTTAACTAAATAAATAACCTCATCAATCGGGGAAAAATTTTCTGATTGATGATTTTATTTATTTATTTTAAAGCTAATTTAAGATGTTCTAATTAAAATTTTTCAGATAACGAAAAAGAAAAAAGCAAAAATTTTTTTGGGAATGGCCATCTTGGGCCGCCATCGTGGATTCTGAAAACTGCAAGCGGTGGAAAAGGGCACCCAACCTAAAATGCATAAAACACAGAAACCTATTGGAAAAAGCAAACAAAATATTGTTAGCAGACAATGCAAGGTATGTTCCCTGCCACTACGAACTACTATGAGGGGAATGGCTCCGCTCGGACACCCACTGTCTGTGTGCGAGTCCTAAGTTAAAAAGCGGGCGAGCTCTATTGCTTCTCCCGCGTCCCTCTATTTTTTCGCCATAATTTTGACGTATAGTTTGTACCATGATAAAAATACGTTTCTATATTACTTCGTTTTCTGACTGCTCAAAAAATTCCGCAGCAAGGTTGCCTCTCTTACATACACACGATATATACTATTAAAACTGTGTACACACACTGAAATGGGTCTGTGCAACCCTGGTGCGGAAACGTCGTGAGGTGGTGAAGCAGGTGGTGGTGAAGGGTACAGTCAGTGTCAGTCAGTGTTAGCAACCCTCCCCATGGGACCTGCCTGCCCCGCGGCTACCCCATTTACCTCTTGCAGACCTTCCATGCGCTCCGCTGAACTTACCCTAGATCAAGTCAATTTTTACCCTAAATTCTTACGTTTTAACCTAAATAATCGGCTCGACTGTATATTCGATTATATATATATATATATATATAATATATTATATTAATATATATATAGTATATAGATATCTATATATAATTATATTAAGAAAAGGAAGTAGGTGAAAATCCATATTTTTATGGGTAACAAAAACAAAAAATAGTAAAGTTAAGCAGTTGTAGGTTTGTCAGTTTTAATATAATTTCCATTAAATATATATTTGGGTTTAATAAGAACACACTTTAACAAATAGTATTGAGAAAAACACTGACTAAGAATATACTGGACCCACAAATCTTTCAAACACATTTAAAAGTACAGGTACATATACATATTTGTATTATTTACAGGTACATATACATATGTATATTCTATACATATTACATATTTACAACCTCTGAACACGCTGGCATCCACTTTCTGACATTATTGATCGTTTTTAGCATATGTCCAATGTTCAGGTATGTTGAAGATAATGTTCAAGCGTTTCAGGTGAATTATATTGCATGCATTAAGCCACTTAGGTTCATTTTAAGAGAGGATCTTTGACAAGTTTTAGTTAGATTTTAGTTTGCTGAAAAAACGCTCACCGCTGCATTTGAAAAGGGTAGTCGAGAAGAGGGTAGATATGACTATATGGTTAAATTGGGATAAACATGGCAGTCCTGCATCAGTTTTTCTATTCAGCACAATATCCCAATTACTTTGTGAAGTGGAGTTGATAGAAAGTTCTCAATCCAAACAGTGCAGGTCTCCATTCTTCATCCAACAGATTTTATGGCATACTTTGGTCATGTGGCAGTTCTCAAAATATATGCTAAGGATGGAGGATTCAGAGTGATGCAGAACGAGGGTTTCACATTACACAGGCACTACTTCATGAAATTTGTCATTGAAGTGAATATTCTTTTCTGAATCTGGGATACAGCTTCAATCAAAAATTAGGACAGGACTTATAAAACTGGAAAGTTCTGCAGCTAGTTACTGTTCCCGATTGTTTTAGATCCTTACTGTTGCTGATGCACTGTAGACTCCTAGAATACATTCTCAACAGGAATTAAGACACTTGATATAAATATGTGACCATGACTAAGTAATGAAATGTTCAGCATTCTTAACAACGCTCACATCCATGAAGTCAGTACACAAAGCTTCGAATGAGTTTGATTGTCTCAGTTTTCAGTTGAAAAAAATTGGAGCCTCAGACTGGAAGAACGTATTATAAACTATTGAACTACCAAAGTGGTAATCCAGAAAATTCGAGGTAGGGCTTGGAGTAGCTTGTTTTTCAAGGCAGTAACAATCAATATCATTACATGTGTGGGTCACTAAATGTTAAGTATGTGAAATAAAGCTCCAATGCAATCCCCACTGTTCTACCTAGCAATCTTTTACACATGCTGTACAGGACAACCACCTGGTTTGGCCTGGAGCCAGGATTTTATGAGGTTCAATATCAACAAATTTTAACAACTCTTTGAATGCATGTTCGCTCTTGGAGCTAAGACTAAATTAAGTGTGCAAAAATGTTACGGCATAAATCTTCAACATATTTGGGAGTTTGAGGCAAGCATTTGCATGAACATAGATGCAATATGTGGCATGAACATTTGACAATTATGACTTGAGCAAATATTCTTTTAACAATGATAGCTACTGAATGTTGGCTTCCCATCATCACATTTGTAGTGTCAAAACAAAACAACAATATTATTAACAGGAATGTTTTGTGATGTGAAACAATCTTCATGGCAATTGAACACAGTCCTACGCTGAGCTATTCATTCACCTCTATCAAAAACCTAGAAAGAGTTTTGAAGTTTATCTTTTCTCAAAATATTGTGCTAATACGCACAATTGTTTATGTGTGTACTCCTGTCTGTTGTTTCATCCGATTTTAAAAATTACCGAAAAAACCTTTCACGTACGATCCAAAGGAGTTCAGGCCGATCGGAAAATGCTTTCCAAGCATTGTCTTATTAGTTGAGGCTCTTTGCTCCAAGTTTTATTTTTTTTAAAGACATAGCATCAGAAACATGGCGTTTAGGAGTATAGTAAGGGTCACATAGAAAATAGGGCAGTGATGTTCCTGATAGAAAAGCCCCCCCCCCCACACCCGAAGGTCAATTTTCCGTGCAGACTTTTCGATTGGGTCATTTGCAATAATAAACTGGCACTGACTTGTCTTAGAAATTTCACCAATTTTCGTCATCTGGTGAAAATTTTTCGTCATCGGGCAACCACTAAAACCCGCCCAGAGCAGAAACAGAAAACGGGGATCTATGAAGGGTGACACCAAGTAGATTTCCGCTAGCCTACATAATAAAGTTTCGTGTTGTATAAAATTAAACAACTGATTTTAACGTCAAAATGAATCCTGTGATTTGGATTTTTTTTAAAATGACAAAAACCACCTGATTACCCTAGAATACCCTAGATTATTGCATTACCCTAACCGCTACCCTAGCAGGGGTCCTGAAACCTAGTTTAGGTTATTTTACCCTAAAATGGAAGCCACTGGTGCTTACCAGCGCTGATGAAAATTTCTTTCAAGATGAGCTCCGATTTCTAATCCAATCTGCCACAAAAAAAAATTGCCAGGATTATAATGGACGAAGAAACTTCGCGGTCGTTTTCAGAGACACCGACTTGTTTTTTCCGCCTTACAATAAATGCTTTTTTCTAAATGGAGATAGTTTTTTTTTTTTTTAATTCTTTCATTCAGTTTTCAAATTCTTCATTCCGTCTATACCTTCTCTCATACCCAGTTTCCATAGTTACACAAAGATATTGTGATAACTAGGGAAATGGTAGAAGGTATAGACGGGATGAAGGAATTTTAAGTCACCAGGACAAGATGAAGTGTATCCCAAAGTACTAAAAGAAGCAAAGGGGGTGTTAGTGATTGCGTTAGTGCATATTTAAGTGCCTTTTAAAGTGCCTTGCGGGTACCCTGTGTCACTGGTCTACGCCAGTGCCCAGCAGGGTTGAACTCACGTATCACAACCAAAGGACGCTAGGCGACATAAGAATCTGCAACAACGTTGAAAACGCGGTAAAACAAACAAGGGACCTGCCTGGGCAGCCACTACAGACGGTGGGAAGCGCCTCGTTACACAGGAATCACAGGACACAGTGTTACAGTTCAGATAACTCAGTTAAACACGAAACACTGCGAAAACTAATTCCCGCTCATTGTGGCGGCGTAGGTCCAATAGAAAACGTTGAAAGTGAAAACTGGGCGAAACCAAGGCAAGTAGTGTAGAGCACCTCAGGGACCCGTCACCCGAGGGGCGACTGTTACCTGGTGGCACTGCGTGTGGTATGAGCGAGAGCGCAGAACCTTCCACGACGGCTGCAAGCGAGATTTGCCTGCTGCTATTTTTTTGGCCAGGTCCAGTTCCTGAGCCAACAGACAAGAAAACACGTACCACACGGAGTATAGAACCTCTGTACGAAACGGTAAAATAAGAAAAAGACATGATGACGAGTACACTAATAGATTGTACAATTATTGTGTATGACTAATGATGAACCGTTGGACTCCAGGTGGTTAAGACAATATGTTGACAGACAAAATAATTATAAATATATAATCCAGCTTCCTTATAAATATGACATTGCATTATTGGTCAGCCATGTTCGTAGCCCCAGTGTAAGGTTTCGTACCCTGGTGGTACAGGTACCCCAGGTAAGAAACCACTGCTCTAGATATTGTGACATCGGCAATATTTAGACCAACATAATCAGGCAAGTGTGTAGATTCAGGAACGTGTTATATAATAGTACAAGATAAATAGGTGACCAATAAGGAGTGAAAGAACAAATATTTATGCGCTACTTGATGTAGCCGTCATTTCGTATAATTTGATATTATTGTGCAGATTATGCTAATACGATTCCAGAATTTTCCAGGAAAACCGATGGTGGCCCACTATGTTTTTTTGCCCATATCAAATGGTGGTGTCGGAAAACTAGTTGGGGAACAAAGGTTTCGATAGCCAGATGTTCGCCGCCACTAGGATACGGGGTCACTCATCACAATACAGCGGGATGCGGGAGCTTCGCTTTTTTCTAGGTATATATAACTCTGTGGTGAGCTTATATGAGCACATCATTATGAAGAGGGAACGCAGAATGTATACAAATAAAACAGTGAAGGTGAGAAAAAATGTACAAATAAGAAGTTAAATCCCCGCGAGTTATCTACGGCCGAATAAATCAGATTAAGATTACATTAAATTTAAGACTACAGACTTATTTATTTTTTGTTACATCAACGCCTTAGATAGTGGGCTTAAGCAGTGACAGCAGCAGGTTTGCGATGACACTAAGATAGGTAGCATTATTAGATCAGTCTGATATAAAACGGTTTGCAGGGAGACTTAAAAGTTGCCTCGAGTTACAGAAAACGCAAGAAAATTGCAACATGCGTAAAACTCTTGCGAATAAGAAATTGTACATTTTTTTTCGCTCTGCGGCTCCTACCAAAATTCGCCTCTAGAGAGGAGAGCTCGACCGCGTACGTCTAGTTCTCTGAGACGGGAAACTGAGAGGACTGAAGCGCCATTGTTTGGTAAAAAAAAAAAAAGTTAGCCCGTGGGAAGTAGTTTAAAAACCGGAGGCTGCGAAAAAGGGGTGGAAGCAATGTTCCATAATATCTCAAGAACCAGATCAGCTACGATAAAACGTGTTGCAGTACAAACCAATCCAGATTTCAACAGCTGCCTGTGGTATAAGCAGATTAAATTCCATTGATAAATGACCGAATAAGTTTGTCTTTAGGTTTATTACCGAAAAAAATTCCAGAAATAAGGTTTTGAAAATGGCATACATTGCGTAAACTCTTGCGAATAAGAAATAGGTACATTTTTCAAAGTGGAATACGATTCCTGCAGAAACTCTCCATCAGACAGAACAATATTTAGACGGAGAAAGATAAGATAGATCATAGACCACTGTATACCTGGACTGCACACGCGACAATGTTTTGAATTGCGGCTGCATAGGGGCCGCGGGGCGCCCGACCAAGAGAGATATAGTGGTCTGGTGTCTAGGGGCTATCATATAGACTGGTTTATCAGTTATATCATGACTATTACTATAATCTTCGTAAATGTTGTACTATAATATTATCAAATAAAACAGTAAAACACGCTCAAGAAATGCCATTACGACACTATGAAGAAAATATGCATGAACTGAATATTCACTTCAACTCTCGCCATTTAAAACTTGCGAGTCATAACTTTTATCAGAAGGGTATCATCAATAGAAAGCGCAATATATTAGCTTTCCATTACTATATTTGTTATCTGATAAATTAATTAGAACCATGCATAAATCAATTTAAATAAATAAATAAAATAATAATAATCAATGGGGTAATTTTCCCGATTGATGATGTTATTTATTTAATTTTTCTTTTGGAAAAGAATTAAAAAGACCATGTATAAATTAGCGTAACTAAATAAATAACCTCATCAATCGGGAAAATTACGATTGATGATTTTATTTATTTATTTAACGCTAAAATTTAGCATGGGGTTTTAATTAATTTATCAGATAAACGAAATATAGCAATGGAAAGCTAATAAAAAATTGCTCTTCTATTGATACCCTTTATGATAAAAAGTCGACTCGCAAAATTTAAAGGCGAGAGTGTGAAGGAATTATATTTTTAGTTGTAATGGATCTTAAGTTATGTTTTATTGATATAATTTAGAAAAATAAGAAATAGTATATATATTAGGATAAGTTATATGATGGGTATATAAAATATATAATATATTATATAGATATATATATATATATATATATATAATATAATATAGATATATATATATAAAAATATATATATAAAAATATTATAAGATATATATATATATATAAAAAATAATAAGATAATATAGAGATATATAATATATATATAAATATAATAAATATAAATATATATATATATTAAGATATATAATATATATATATTTTATAAAATATTATAGATTTTATATATATATAATATATATTAATTTAATATAATATTATAATAATATATAGTATAATTATAATATAAATTTTATATATTAAAATATAGATATTATTAATATAATATAGAATATTATATATTATATATATATTATAAATTAAAAATTATAATATAAGAGAATATAATAGATAGATAATATATAGATATATATAGATAATAGTATATATATATATATAGATAAATATAAATATATTATATAGATAAAATATATATAATAGATATATTATAGAATATATATTAAGATAGATATATATATGATAATTAAAATTTTAATATATATATAGAGATAATAAATAGATATTTTATTTTATATATAATAAATATATAATATATAATAAGGGTTATATAATTATATAGATAATATATATTTTAAAATATAATATTATATATATTATATAAGATTATATATATATATATAAAAAGATATATATATATTAATTATAATTATATATATTATGATATATAGATATATTAATATATATGATATATATATAATATATATATATATATATAATAGTATATAAAATATATATATATATATTAAAATATATATATATATATTATAATATATAAAATATATTATATAATATATATTTTAAAATTTATATATATATTATATATATATATTTATATATATATATATATATATTATATATATATATAAAATAAAATATATATTAAATTATATACTTAATATTAATATATTTCTATATTATAATATATATATA